>LPNX010564878.1:368825-450041 GCA_001517045.1 Pseudotsuga menziesii | reverse complement strand
AAGGATGATGCAATCCCACCACATTCACGAAGACCGAAGTCACCAGATCTATTTTGGACAGATGTCCCAAGATGATACAATCCCTCTTCATTCTCGAGGACCAAGGTCACCGGATCACTTTTGGACGGATGTCCCGGGATGATACAATCCCTCTTCATTCTCGAGGACCGACGCCACCGGATCACTTTAGGGCAAATCCCCAGGGATGATACAATCCCACTTCATTCTCGAGGACCGAGGTCTCCAGATCACTTTAGGGCAAGTGCCCAGGGATGATACAATCCCACTGCAACATCACTACTCCCCCTTTTGAGGAAGGTCTTTTCGAACAACACCAAGCTTGTCTCGAAAGTGTTCGAACTTTACCCGAGACAGAGGCTTCATCGGCACATCACCATCTAAACCATCATCATCTACATCTTCAGTATGTGAATACTAAACTATCACCATCTGTATCTCCAGTATGTGAATATTGAAAGCATCATCTATATCTTCAGTATGGGAATACTGAAACATCATCATCTACATCTTCATCTTGTATGTAGAAATATCGGATTTCTATGTGTTACGACGGAACACAGGGTTCTCTGTTATCACAACTCTCGTTATCACATAGAATCAATGTAGTATCCATCTTCAGGTCAAGGAGACCTGATATCAACTTCGGAAGCCATGATGGCTTCACAACTTAGCAGAGCAATCTGCTATGTATTCTGCTTTTTTTGTTCTAAGAGAACACTGGACTGTTTCCTGCTATACCATGAACTCATAGCAGACCCCAAACAAAAGCATCTACCTGATGTGCTTTTCCTGTCTGAGATACTTCCAACCCAATCTGCATTTGTATAGCCCTACAATCTGTAGTCATGGCTACCATCATAGTATAGACCAAGGTCTATAGTCCCTTTCAGATATCTCATCACATGTTTTGCAGCTACTAGGTGAACCCATCTTGGTTGAACAAGATATTGACTTAAGGTGTTCACAGCAAAACAAATGTCTGGTCTGGTATTTGTTAAGTACATCAATGACCCAATGATCTGTCTGTAATGAGTCACATCCACTAACTTTGATGAGTCATCAGCTTCAGGTTGGAATCCATGGGTGTGGCCATGACTTTGCATTCCAACATATCAAATCTTTTCAAACTTTGCACTGCATACATTCCGTAATTGAGAAAGATTCCTTCATATTTCTGGACCTAGGAAATAAAGTATTAGACCAAGGTCTAAATTCTTCAGCAGACTTCTTCTTGCATTCTACAATTTGTTTCTCATTCCCTGTCAAAAATAGGACATCCACATATAATAACAGGATGCCAGGTTCATCTTTTACAACCTTGAGATAAAGGTTAGGATCGACTTCCAATATTCGATGCTACACTTGTGATGAGAAGGGACACTACTCTAGAGATTTTCCCAAGAACAAAGACTCCTTCAACAAGAAGTCCAACAATAAAAGACATCATGCTCACACCGTTGAAGACGATGAACCACACCGTTGAAGACGATGAACCAACAAATAAAAGATTCAGACCAGAAAGAGATGATTCTTCAAGTGATGAAGAGTATGTCCTAATGTCAACACTCACGGGCACTATCTCACATGGAAGCAATGATTGGCTTGTCGATAGTGGGGCATCCAAACATATGACGAGATACAAAGAATCATTTGTGAATATGTCTAAGCATGAGTCACCTCACAAGGTGAAGCTTGGGGATGATTATCAATACCCCATAAAAGAAAGCGAGGAAGCTTGATACAAGCTAGATTCTAGGGAATCTTTAAAGATGATAGACATGCTATATGTTCCAAGATTGAAGAAGAATCTTCTCTCCATCTTTGTACTAGATGCAAAGAGAATAAGAGTTGCATTTGTAGATGGCCAAGTCCTAATGTGGCCAAAAGGAAAGACAAGCAATGATGTAACGATAATTGGAGAGCAAAAGGGAGGCTTATACAAGTTGAAGGGACAACCTGAACAAGCATTAGTTCATGACTCAATAGAACCAAGTGAACCATGGCACCGAAGGCTTGCACATGTACACTATAAAGCACTACTGATTGCAAGCAAAGCAATTTTAGGACTTCTAGAAATCCAGACAAAACATCCATCTTAGTATTTGGATAAGAAGCGATGGAGTTGTGAATGAAGAAGTGACACTCAGTATGGAAGACTTGCTCAAGCATGAGTAAGACAAACACAGGTTCCCAGAATCAGATGATGAAGTAGAACACACTGTCAGAGACTCCAGTTATTCTTGCAAGGAGATAAGGATCAAGAGGGCGTCCACCCACCAAACAAACAAAGATAAGTATTTAATTGTCATTTCTTGTATATCTAATTAAATGATATTGTTTAGTTTGGTACATATTTATATTTAGTTGATGTATTATACAGAATTGAGTGTTTGCGTTTATGAACAGTATACTACTAACTTGCATGTGATGGGTAATTAGCATTTGGTACTGTAAAACATTTCTAGAATGAAACCTCTTTGCCGATATATTAGGAGTAGTGCGCACTCTTAATAATGTTATGGTAGAGATGGAAGGTATTTAGAAAATTACCATATAAATGTTGTAGCATTGGCTAAGATAGTTGCATGACTGTGTGACATATATCTTAATGCATTAGAAATTGTCACTAATAATATGTTTTGGAAATTATGAGATGTTTATAATCATGAAATTGAATTTGACTTGTAGTAAAGATCATGTACAATCACCTACAAGAAAAAAAGGATGGGACTTGTTCCAAAGAACGAGTGATGACGAAGACTTAGCATATTCTAGATCCAGAAAACTACCCATTGCAGAGGTGAAAGAACCTTAAGGAATTAAAGTCCGAAATACGACAATGGAAGGAACAACTCCTGAAGACCATGAAGATCACAATATGGCAGATCCACAAGAACCGGTAGAACCACTTCACGAGAAGAACTCCCACAGGAGAAAACCAGCATAAGCACGAGAGCTATTACAAGATGCACAAACGTATGGCGCTCTAAATGAGATGCATAGAGAAACAAAAAGACCTAAACCATACAACAGCTATGTGGCCCTACTATGTGACATCATTGATAAAGAGCCTTCCAACTAAGAAGAAGGTGTGGCAAAGTACGGATGGTATCTTCCTTAGGAAAGTATGCAGTGGAGATTCTAAAGAGATTCGAAATGTTGGACTGCAAGGCGATAGCCACACCTATGGCATCAAACTTGAAGCTATTATGTGATGCTTCATCAGAGTCGATTGATGCCACGGAGTATCGTCAAAAGATTAGTTCATTGATGTACCTCACGAATACGAAACAAGACATATGCTTTGTTGTTGTAATATCCTAAATACTGATATATTCTATTTCTATGCAAAGTTAATAAAATAGTCGAGCATGCAAACTGCCATGCAAAAATTCCCTATTTTATAGCTGAAATTAGGGTCAAGGTTTGCAGGATAGAATGTAACACTTACCACTGATCAACTAGATGAAATGCTCCTAAGAGAATATGCATGCATCAAGAGCCGATTTGGAGATGAACTGGTACCATCTACCTTCGGTGATACCCCAGCAGCACGAACCCACAATCAGCTAAGGGTGATGTTTTCAGTGAAGTAGTTGTCCGTTGAAGCTGAGAATTTGCAGGAGTGGTAGTCTTCCCATGCCGGACAGGATGCCTGACACATGCGGAAGTTATGAGGTCTCTAGGTAGGCTAGCAAATTGATCTAGAGGTTTAGCTACTCACGCCCCCCTGATCCCGAAACTGTTGATAACTACTCCGGATGAGCAAGACTGGATTTGATAATCACCAGGTACTGGAGTATGATACCGATGATGAGAATGGTGCCTAGGTTCTGAAGGTAAACTGAGATCTGAAGACCCAACTAACAATTTGGGGTTTTCCAGCTAAAAACCCTCTTACAGCAGCTGCACACGTGCCCCTGCAAACAATCTCTGATGGATACTTGATAACTGTAAAGAAATGAATTAATTGAAGAGCAGATGGTGAACCTAGATGGTTTTACCCTGGATGAGACTAGGGCAGATATCTCACTGCCGAAACCCTGTTTAGCTGAAGACGTCGTCTTCAACCCCAACTGTTGTGGCCACACGTTGTGCTACTGCTCAAGAGCTCCAAAATCATATAATAATCAAAAGTAATTCTCCATTCACTTTATCTTTCTTTTATAACTTTCAACTGCGAAAATCCTAACTTTTGACCTAATTAGGTCACTTTAACTTGTAATTTGTAGTTGACTTGCATGCATGCACATGGAGACTTAATCGGGTGCATGCATCATTAAATAATGCTTAGATGCCATGCATGTCGGTTGCCCTCCTTGACCCAATGGTGATATAATATTGATACCCTAGATTTTCTGTAGATGGCATCAATCTTCAGTTGATTCCCTAATTGTCAATACCCGCTCGAACCCACAGGAATCACATAGGTTAGCGGGTTGGTCCTCAATGACAAAGCAAAAGAGGACATTTTAGTCCTCCCCGATGCTGCAACACCTGTTCTCCTTCCCATGTGGCATCCTATGGAGGTAATTCTTTCCATTGGAACAAGTATTCTCTAATCACCCGGTTCCGGAGTTTTCTTTCTCAAGTCTGTATGATCCGTTTAGGAACCAGTATCAATAGTCCCTCATCATCTAAAGCAGGTAATTCTATTGAGGGAGCAATGTGTTGTCCAATGGTCTTTTTCAGGTTGGACACATAAAATACATTTGTGAATTTTCCTCTCCTGTGGCAGTTCTAGTTCATATGCCACCTCTCCCACCCTCCTGATTATTCTGTAGGGTCCATAGAAGCAAGGTTTTAACTTTTCCGCTCCTTTCTTCTTACGTGAAGATTGTTTGTAGGGTTGAAGCCTTAAGTATACCAAATCTCCTACTTCAAAGCTCCACTCAACCCTGTGTCTGTCTGCATACAACTTCTGTTGATTCTGGGCTGTCCGTAAGTTCTCTTTCAGGATTTTAAGAATATCTTAACTGTCCTATATCCAATCCTTTGCCTTAGGAGCCTTGTTGTCTCCAAATGCTAAATCTGCATAGTCCAAGGCCTCGTAGCCATATAATGCGTTAAAAGATGTCATCCTAATAGACATGTGGTAGGTAGTATTGTAGCAGTACTCCCCTAAGTGTAGCCATTTAATCCAGGTTCATTGTTGCACTGTCACATAGTTCCTCAGATATCCTTCAATCCACTTGTTGATAATCTCGATTTGTCCATCACTCTAGGGATGATAACTCGTGCTGGTAACAAGCTCAATCCCTACTAATCTAAATAGCTCCTGCCAGAAGGCACCTATGAATCTATTGTTCCGATCACTAGCAATGGTCTTAGGTAACCCGTGTAACCGGAAGACCTCCCTGAAAAAAAAACTCAGCTACCTGGGTTGTGGAGTAATCAGATGATATAGAAAAAAATGTGCAAATTTGGTCAGTCGATCAACCACGACATATAAACAATCTCGCCCTTGGACCTTGGGCAATCCTGTAATGAAGTCCATGGAGACACTTTCCCACTTCTATTCTGGAATCGATAGTGGCTGAAGCAACCCTGCTGGATGGATCTGCTCAATCTTGTTCTGCTGACATATGCTACATTCCCACACATGCCGTATAACCTTTCCCTTGAGGCCCTTCCATGAGAACCCCTCTCGGATCTGCCTGTAGGTCTTCAAGAGACCCTGATGTCCTAATAGTGGAGAGTCATGTGCTGCCTGTATGATTTTATTTCTTAAAGTTGATTCGAGGATGAGGTATATCCTGCTCTTGTAATAGATGATGTCATCGACAATTCTGTAGCTGTCGTCCTCAATCTGTCCATGCAATAATCCGCAAGCGGATTTATTTTTGGAGTATTCTACTAAGAGAAGAGCCCTCCAATCTGTAGATATACTCATGAGAGTAATGAAGCGAGTCGTCTGGATAATGCATCGGCTACTATATTATTCTTACCCTTTACATACTCTATCTCGAAATCGTAGGCTTGTACTTTGCTGACCCATTTCTATTGGCGCTCATTCAGTACCTTCTGCTCCAAGAAGTACTTGAGGCTGTTATGATCTGTCTTGATTTTGAACTTGTTGCCCACTAGGTACTATCTGAACTTCGTGAGAGCATGTAAGATGGCTAGCATTTCTTTGTCATATATGGAGTAGTGGCGCTCGTAGTCCTTCAATTTTCGACTCTCAAATGCAATAAGGTGATGGTTTTGCATCAATACTACTCCTAGCCCTTCGCCTGAGGCATCACATTCGACCACAAATGGTTGTGAAAAGTCTGGTAATGCTAAAACTAGGCAAGAACTCATAATGAGTTTCATCTCCTCAAAAGTTTTATGTGCTAATTCTGTCCAGGTGAATGCCCCCTTCTTTGTGCAGTCTATAAGGTGTGCGGCAAATTGGGAGAACCCCTTAACATACCTTCGGTAATAAGTGCAAAGGCCTAAGAAGCCTCTTAATTCTGTGACTGTTTTTGGCGCGGGCCAATCCCTGATAGCTCGGATTTTCTCCATGTCAACCTGTACTCCTTTTTCACTAATTATGTGCCCTAGATACAACATTTCCTTCATGCCAAATTCACACTCTGACATTTTCGCGTAAAGCGAGTGTTCTTCTAGAATGCTCAATACTTCGTCCAAGTGTTTCAGATGTTCCTCCCATGTTTTGCTGTAAATCAAGATGTCATCAAAGAATACTAGCAAACACTTACGTAACTAAACTCTGAAAGTATGGTTCATGCATGACTGAAAAGTAGCTGGAGCATTGGTAAGTCCCAAAAGGCTTGACCAGGAATTCATAGTGACAACGAAAAGCTGTTTTAGAGATGTCTTGATCCCTTACTCAGATTTGATGGTACCCCAAGCGAAGATCAATATTTGAAAAGTATTTGGCACCCCACAGCTCGCTCATGAGTTCATCAATCCTAAGGATGGGATACCTATTTTTGATGGTCTTAGTGTTGAGTGCTCAATAATCGATGCACTTTCGCAGTGTACCATAATTCTTCTTGACCAAGACCACTGATGATGCGAAGGGGCTAGAACTGGACCGAATGTATCCAAGCTCCAACAATTCTTTGATCGTCCTCTCAATCTCATCCTTGTATCTTTTGGGATGCCGATAAGGAGTGGTGATGATTGCCTGAGTCCCCTCCTCTAGCTCAATGATGTGTTCAAAGCCCTTGTCTAGCGGACTACCTGCTGGAAGGTCCCAAAATACCTTTTCGTGCTTCTGTAATAAGGCCTGAATATCACCTGGGTGTTGTGTGTTGTTCTCTGGAGATTTCCTAAAGGTGACAAAACATTCTGCAGCCCATTCTATGTCATCCTGTCTGAGTACTGCCTCCATTCTTTGTAAAGAGACCGGTTTTGATAGTCTTCTCGATCTCATCCTTGTATCTTTTGGGATGTCGATCAAGAGTGGTGATGACTGCCTACGTCCCCTCCTCTAGCTCAATGATGTGTTCAAAGCCCATGTCTAGCGGACTACCTGTTGGAAGGTCCCGAAATACCTTTTCGTGCTTCTTTAATAAGGCCTGAATATCACCTAGGTGTTGTGTGTTGTTCTCTGGAGGTTACTTAAAGGTGACAAAACATTCTGCAGCCCATTCTATGTCATCCTGTCTGAGTACTGCCTCCATTCCCTGTAAAGATACCGGTTTTGGGGGATAAGTGTTCATGCCCCTCAAAAATACACGTTTTCCATCTGACCCTTGGAATTGCATTTCCATTGATCGGTAGTCTGTAGTATATTTCCCTATTGAATAAAGCCATTAAACACCTAATACTACATGAGTATCTGCCACATCTACTACATAAAATGAATTTGTCATCTGGTAGTTTCCTAATGTGACATTCAATTTTGGAATCCAATAGTTGCAGCCCATGCTGAAGTTCCCGGCTACCGCTAGAGTAAATCCCTCGAACTTCTCTGTTTGAATACCCCTCCTCTTGGCTACCCAAGCGAAGTCAATGAAATTGTGGGTTGCTCCCCAATCAATCAATACTCCCACTCTGTGGACCTGTACTACTCCTCTGACCCTAAGAGTATGGAATCTCAATACTCCTCATAAGTTATAACGTAGCAATGACTCCCTCTAGTGTATCACCCTGGAGTGATTCTTCCTCTGCTGCCCATAGTTCTTTTGTCGCCTCCTACTCATAGTCCTCCCCATCACTGTCCGAATACACTTCGATGTAGTGAGCCTTTGCCTTCCCTGCTCACCTGTGTCCTGGAACCCATGGTTCCTAACAAGTAAAACATAATTTCTTTCGCCTCAAATCTTTCCTAGTGTCCTCGTCTAACCATGTTTTCTTAGGAAAATCCTGCTAGAAAGGTTTCTTGTCCTTGTCCCTAACTGGAAAGTTGGTTTTGAGAGGGAACCTGTTCTTCGAAACTAAATCCTGGAGATCTTTGGCTCTACTAATGGCATCCTGTAGAGTGGGGGGTTTGTAGGCTTTCACCCATCCCCGCAGTGGCTCTGTTAGGGCCTCAGTGAACAACATCGTCAACCTGCTCTCTGACACATCTGTTACCATGACTGCTATCCTCTGGAAATCTGAGATGAAGGCCTCTGCGCTACCTGTTTGTTTGAGTTGAGCCAACTCTCTGAAATGTATCTCTGGATCCTTCCCGTCGAACCTCTACATGAGTTTCTGAGTGAACTCACCATAGGAGTTAATGGTGTTGTGACCCAATGTCACTAATCTGTGGTACCACCACTCATGAGCCTCTCCGTCCAAGTGGAGTGTAGCCAATTTAATGGCATCTGTCTCTGTCCCATATCGTTGCTGAACCTCCGCGAGCCCCATCAAAGTTTGGGATGGTCAACCTGCCCAAGGTTTTTTGCAACTCATAGCTATGATTGAATCCCTTGTTGAAATTCCTAGGCATGTGCCTACTCTTCATGTTGCAAAAATCCGAAAAAGACATGGCTGCATGAAACTCATCCCCTAAGTCCCTGTATTCATGCAAATAAGCCCCAAAGGGTTCACTAGGTTCTACCTGCATGAATGGACCTCCTCCTAGTACATCTGCCAAGAAGTGAGGCATAGTAGGCATGTTGGAAGGTCTGGTATATATGTGGGGTGTATTCTGTATATTGGTGTATGCAACCTTCCCACTGCTACTTGTAGACCCTCTATCTACCGATGAAGGCGGTGTACAATTGTTACCTAGTTTTGGTTTCGCTGATAATCTGTTGATTGCATTAAGTACATCTTTTTGCGCTTTGGCTAAGTCTTGCAATGTGGATACTAGGTTGCAAAACTCCATCCTGTCCTCATCTTCTCCCGTTCCTTTTCCCCTGTCAAAGTGTATACCTGTTGGGTCCATGTTTGAGTTGGTATATTCTAGTTGGATATCCTCAAAATCCTCCGTGTACCTACTCCTTCTTTTCCTATAGGTTACAAAAGTGTCCTCTTCTGTATTCATCTACTTTTCATCTCTTAAGCCCACAGCTGGCCAAGAAGATAGCTCTGATACCACTGTAATATCCCAAATACTGATATTTTCTATTTCTATGAAAAGTTACTGAAATAGTCGGACATGCAAACTACCATGCAAAAATTCCCTATTATATTGTTGAAATTACGGTTAGGGTTTGCAGGACAGAATGTAACACTTGTTACTAATAAGCTGGCTGAAATGCTCCTGAGAGAATATGCATGCATCAAGAGTCGATTTGGAGATGAACTGGTACCTTCTACCTCCGGTGATACCCCAGCAGCACGAACCCAAAATCAGCTAAGGGTGACGTTTTTCAGTGAAGGAGGTGTCCGTTGAAGCTGAGAATTTGCAGGAGTGGTAGTTTTCCCGTGCCGAAGAGGATGCCCGACACATGCGAAAGTTCTAAGGTCTCTAGGCAGGCTAGCGAATTGATCTAGAGGTTTAGCTGCTCACGCCCCTTGATCCCGAAATTGCTGATAACTGCTCCGAAAAAGCAAGACCGGATCTGATATTCACCAGGTACTGGAGTATGATACCGATGATGAGAATGGTGCCTGGGTTCTAAAGGTAAACTGAGATCTGAAGACCTAGCGAACGATTTGGGGTTTTCCGGCTAAAAACCCCCTTACGACTGCACACGTGCCCCTGCAAACAATCTCTGATGGATACTACATAACTGTAAAGGAATGAATAAATTGAAGAGCGGATGGTGAACCTAGATGGTTTACCCTGGATGAGACTAGGGCAGATATCTCACTGTCGAAACCCCGTTAGCCGAAGACGTCGTCTTCAACCCCAACTGTTGTGGGCGCAAGTTGTGTTGTTGCTCAAGAGCTCCAAAATCATATAATAATCAAAAGTAAGTATCCATTCACTTTATCTTTCTTTTATAACTTTCAACTGCAAAAACCCTAACTTTTGACCTAATTAGGTCACTTTAACTTCTAATTTGCAGTTGACTTGCATGCATTCGCATGGAGACTTAATCGGGTGCATGCATCATTAAATAATGCTTAGATGTCATGCATGTCGATGGCCTTCTTCGTCTGAATGGTGATATAATATTGATGCCCTGGATTTTCTGTAGATGGCATCAGTCTTCATTTGATTCCCTAACCGTCAGTAACCGCTCGAACCCACAGGATTCACATAGGTTAGTGGGTTTGTCCTCAATTCCTAAGCAGAAGAGGACATTACAGTTGTGAACACCCTAAGCCAGTTCATGACGGATCTGAGACATGTTCACCTGATTGCTGCAAAGCATGTATTGAGGTACCTGAAGGGTACGGTTGAGTATGGGATCAAGTATGACGCGAATTAAAAGATTAATAATCAACACAGTTACGTTGGTTGGGATTGGGCAGGCAGCGCCACTGATAGGAAGAGCACTTTGAGATGTTGCTTCAATTTGGGATCCAACATGATCTCCTGGTTTAGCAAGAAACAGTCCTGCATGGCGCTGAATACAGCCAAGGCAAACTTGCTTGACCAGTTGTGAGGCAACTTGTATCGTCTGATTTGTTTGATCTCGAGTTAGAGGCGACTTGTATCTTTTGTGACAACCGAAATTGTGTGAAGTTGTCGAAGAACCCAGTATTCCATGACAAGTCGAAGAATATCAAGATCAAGTACCACTATATCCGAGATATGGTGTAGAGAAGAGCAGTGAAGCTCCAATGCATGGCGACGAACAAGCAGATAGTCAATGTGTTGGCCTAGCCGCTCGCCAGAGTGAAGTTCGAGTACTTCAAAGAGAGACTTGGTGTGATCCAGAACGAGGTCCCTAGAAAGATGGAGTGACAATGTCTGGCATGGTTGGAGACGCAATTTATGCTTAGACATAATTAATCCTGGCGTGCTCCCATGCTAAGAGATGACGAAAGATCGAAAGACGCAAATGCACTAGAAAGAGATCTCACATGGAAAGAGATACAGGTTTTCCCCAAATGTAATCAGTCCTGGCGTAGAACGCAGGTTATCCCTGGATGTAATAAGTCCTTGAGGTTGTTCTCAAATGTAATCAGTCCTGGCGTAGAACACGGGTTATCCTTGAACGTAATCAGTTCCTGTGTGTTTTCATGTTGGAGATGATGAGAGGTCACAAGGCACTTGGTGTGTGCCTAGACAATTCTCACATAATGGAAGACGCAGGTTGTCTTGGTGATGTAATGAGTCCTGGCGTGCTCTTATGTTGGTAGAACGCAAGATGATCATGGAAAGACATAATTCATTTGGTGTGTTCCTAGGTGATTCTCCCATAGTGGAAGATGCAAGTTGTCTTAGTAACGTAATGAGTCTTGGCATGCTCCTATGTTGGTAGAACGCAAGTGGTCTATGCTATGCATCTGGGTTGTGCTTCGCATATGATGATGAGATGATCTGCATACGACGAGATGACGGTAGGAGACGCGAATGATTGCAGTGGCAATGTAATGGATGGTCCTGTGTTCTACATACGCAATGGCTTGCTCGTGGATATGATGAAGACTTAGATCAGGACTAGGCCTACACCCAAGCATGAAACAGGCTTGGCTCTGTAGAAACTTATGATGACAGATAGATTCGACAAATGTCACTATTCAATGATCTTCAAGATGTATGGTAGCAACTACAATGATGACTCCTTGATGATGACGTGACCGAATGTGTTAATGACCATGGCAATAGAATACCTTCCCAGTTAAGAGGGAGTGTTATTGTATTTGTAACTTCAAAAGATATTCTTATGTATATTATCATTGTATGTTGTTGTACCCCCATCAGAGATGTGTTTCCGTCCTTTCAAGATGTCATTATTGTATATGGTCATTGAGGTACAACCTCCGTTGTAAGTCGAAGTAGTAATCCCCAGATTAATATAATGAAATGTAGTTTTGGAGTCTCCCTAGGTGAAGTCGGCCTTGTTAAGGTAGGAGGCCGACCCAATCAAGTTATTAGGTCAATCACTTTATGTGTATAAATAGGGAGGCGCCCTTCCTCATTTAGACACACACTCACTCACTCAAGTTCTCATGAGGAGAGAGAGAAGAACAAGGAGGAGAGAGAGAGAGAGTTGCACAAGACTTCTTATACTCGGGTTTTTCCATCTTGTGATATTGTTTTAGTGACGAAACTATTCTGAGGAAGTTTGTCAGGTTTTGTCCTTTATGGTTTCCCTGAGGAAAATCTTTGTGTCTTGTGTATTTGCTCTATGTTATGCATCTTGTTGTGCTTGTTATTCTTTTAGATCAATATTTTAATCAAATTGAATAAGATTAGAAAAAATAACAAATTCTATAATCCATGTAGGGATCCCTACAAAACCATTTTCAATCTTTTCAAATAGGACCATAAGCATCCAAATTTTGCTTCAAATCACAAGCATCCAAACTTAACTTGAACAAGGCGTCATCTAGATTTATGAACTGCAATGAGAATCAGTTGGCCCATGGCATTAATGTCTTTGTGTCTAGTTACAGGTTCTCAAAGACAACCTCCTACCTAGTTCTTTCTCCACCAAATCTCTTTATGTGCGAACAATGTTCCTTGCAATCCTTTTTGCTACAAAGGATAAGTTAACCCAACCTATAGCTTCTCTAGCAAGAAGGTTCAACCATAACATTAAAAACAAATCATGCCCACTATACTAATCTCCAAAACTTTAATTGTTTGGATACCGGCTACCAAACTTGTCACATCCTCTTATGTACACCTACAACCAATGAATTTAAAAGCTTTATTCATGAACATCAAAAGCACGGTATGTCGTTTACATTAACATTTTGAATGCAATGACAAACAAGCATCGGCCAAGGCACATTGCCCCTCATGGCACGAACGACCTATTTAGCGGTCAACATTGCACCTTGAGTGCATATATCAACAAAACCATGCCTCCAACATTACTAGGCAATAAACAAATAATACAACTTTGACGCATATGCACTTGTTTCTCACCATAGTATGTGCCATGTGGATACAATCTTGGTAACTAGACCTCCATACCCCTTGTGATTATAGGAGAGCTAGAAATAGCAGCTCTCAAGCTAAGAAGAAATCACAGGAAGTAGATCTAGCTACAAGACAATTCTCACAAGCATGCACAAGGAAAATAGAGAGATGAATAGTAAGACTGAATACAAGAGAAGTGAAGAATGATCCATTATCTTTCCATGTATTATTGATCAGCATAGTGTACATTAAATAATACATCCTTCATAGGTAAATTTGAGTTGCTTAGGCAACAACTCATGCTAGCTCATAAAGCTGACTTGCCAAATATGATAAACCCCCATGGGTGGCTAAAGCACTTTCCAAATCTGTCAAGGACCTCACGAATTGGTTGAACCATGAGTGATGGAAAAACATGGTAATCATGGAATATGGAGAGAAAATCATGGAGGATGGGTTAGCAACAAAAGATAGCAGTTTCCTAGTTCACTAGCTTTACCTTATCCACTAAAAAGTAGGATAAAAGCAGTATAAAGACAAAATCTACAGGAAGGTGCAATTACTAATTTTGGGAGTCAATAAGGTGGGCAAGATCTAACCAAAATCAAGATAAAGGCACTCCTGGGGTATATATGGCAAGTGTTGACCTAGTGGTACAAGTGGATGCCAACTATCTAGGCTAGTAGGTAGAAACTTAATTAATAAAGATTAAATATTGTTATCCTAAGTAAGAAGTGGGTTTATAATATCCCAACAGTGATATAGTGATACAAATAAACTAATAATTACGAATCAAATGTTTTAGACACGCAGAAACTGGTCTATATAGTTATAAGTAGTATTTTCGATAGAAATTAATTAAAATTCCTCCAATTAAGTTCAAGATTTGCATAAGGAAGGCCAAGGATTCATCTATCCAAAGATGGAATAAAGTTGAATTTAATACAACAAAAATACATTAGCTAAATAAGGCAAGAGTCCTTAGTGGAGGCCACTTTGATTCCTTAATTGACATATAGAGGTAGATTGTATATAGATTAGACCCATTCCCAATACAAGTATTTGTCCCAAACACATCCCAATACTATAAACATATAGTCTAGATTCAAAGGGACCAAATGAGATTAGGCACAAAATTGATAGGATAGTAGTAAAGTTGTTAAGTTTTCAATGGTTATACAAGATCTAAAACATTTAGCATCATAACATCATAACCATATACAAAAGGATCGCTAAAAGAAAGGCAAGCACAGCCACACAAAAGAACACAAAGATTTATCCTAGGAAACCCTCATGGGGAATAAAACCCAGCAAAACTTCCTCGATATAGACTTCAAGCAAGTACAGTATAAGAACCAAAGAATAAGACTTATAAGACCCCAAGAATAATCCTAGACTGCTTCCTCTCTCCGAAATGGACTGATCCTTCTCTCTCTAGCGCAACTTCTTCAGTTTTTTGCTTGTCCAAATGAGAGAGGCGCCTCTCCTATTTATACTAGTCAGCTAAGAGGCCTAATAACCCAATTGGGTCAACTTCTCCTTGCTGCCAAGGGCGACTTTCCTTGGAAGACTTAGAAATGCATTTTAATAATACTTTTGTGGGTACTACTAACCCTACTTACAACAGAGACTTTACCACAAGACTTTACATGACCACTTACATCAATGACATCCCTAATCGGAGGACCAACATCTTTGAAAGGGGTCATAACAATAATAATACAAAATAGAATATCTTCCGCAGTTACATTTCTTTAACAAAAGTTTCCTCTTTTATCTATGTAACACTACACAAAAATTAAATGAAGGATTCATCAATGGGATGGGAAAGAAATGGAGCTACACCTTCTATTCCCATCATTTTATCAAGTCAACTTCTACTGCATTTGACATTCCATATCTCTAGATTTCCCTAGACTTGGAAATGCACCCACTCAAAAATATCTTAGTCATAAGTACTCAACCTCGAGTCTAAGGTTCACGATTCTTCTTTAGCATGTAGATTTCCAATGAAAAGAGAATTATTTTGTATCTATACATTATCAATATTAAAAGGGACCTTCCTCCTACTCTATCAAAAAACATTTTCATCCTATACTACACAACAATCTCTCAACATAGGCTTCTCCCTAACAAAGTTTTTTTGTTTTGCTTATCGAGCACTTTCCCAATAAATCTAATAGTGTACACTTCTCTCATTCTTATTGTTTCCATAATCTAAGAGTGAAGCATGGGCACTATTTGGTGACAATTGAGTAGACTCTTCCCAGTAAATAGGTCCCAAAAAATCATCTAAAAAATATATGGGTGGAGTCATTGTGCCTAGTAAATTATCACAAAATAATGGAAGTAAATTAAGCTACCAAGGACAAAACAACATCATACTCATTGACTATATGGAAAGTCCTTCAACACTTTGTTAGCAACATGAGACAAAAGAGAAGATTAAACAATAGGGACCAAACAATATCATACTAGTAAATTAAGCTACAAAGGACCAAACAATATCATACTCACTGACTATACGGAAATTCTTTCAACAATTTGTTAGCAACATGAGACAAAAGAGAATATTAAACAATAGGGGCTCTCGATAACACAAACTAGCATGAATACCTCTATTAATCACATCAATTAAGGAAGTATATGTGTGTATGAGAAGTCTTCTCAATGGACAATCTAAGTGAAATCCTCCAGACAACGATGCAGTGGATAGTTTGGGCCTCCCACTAATTCTTCTTCTACTTTGGGTCATCAAACTTTATTGAGCTTTCTTCATTCAACCTCGAATGTTAGGAGATATAGTTCTACTCCATAGTAAATAGGTGCTTCTGGATCTTCTCCCTCTGCACATCTCGTCTCGTTGCAAATTTTGGGCTTGCAGTTGCGATTGATGTTTCACCATACTTTAGCCCAACTCACATTTTCTGTTTTTTTGTACTTTACTTCATACATCTTGTCTTTTATAGGAGACCATTTGGTACTACCATTTTGTAATGTCGCCGTTGTACTCAACAATCCCTTTGGCCTACTTTTGTGGTCATTGGTTGGACATTAAAATAATATCTTATATTATCTTATCTATTAAATGAGAAACTAATAGCAATGAAGTTGCCCATTTCAACTTGGTGTAACAAGTTAAGAGTAGCATATGTGACCATTTGATACTTGTTCTACGCCAATTTAGCAAAGAAACAAAGTGAACGGCTACATCCACTGTCATGAGATCATCCTTTTATCCGTACTAAGCAATGTGCCATTGTTGCAAACCATTCACCCAAACATTCCATTCAAAAAGGGGTCACATGGATCTTCTTCCCAATTACACCTGTACTAGGATTTATGAGAAAGATTACCTAACCAAGATAAATTTGTTGAACTCTTGCTCCTAAACATGGTTGGATTAACAATGAATAGATCTCAACACTTCCTAAAGCTCTAATTAAATGCTCTTTTGAAGCTTGCACATTATTTCCAAAACATAGCTTTGGAGATGTAACTTTTGTAAACACTGGCAATGAAATACAATATATCATTTAAGAACCGACACCAAGAAGCACCATGAGGCTATTTGCCCAAATATCTCGATTGACAAAAGATTAAACAAGAAATAGGAGTTTCGAGATATAAAAAGGAAATGGATTCAAAAATGCCAATCCATTTGGAAAATCAAAGCTACATTCTAGCTCTATGTTTTGAATTGACTAGGCCTACATTAGATCTTGATACTCTGAAGGAAGAATCCATTGAACAAGTTACTTAGATGGATTATGCAATATTTGTCGAGACAAATATTATGAGAACCAATAAACGAGAAACCCTAGATAAGGTCACATCATTGAAGACGTTGGCTCAATAAAGCACAACACACTATTATTGTGAGATGGTACAACCTTATATTGAAAGTCCTTGCTCTTATAAAGAGCTTGACAGACCAAAACCCTAAATGATTAAAAACCTAATACAAAAGCCCTAATTTTAATCTAAGTCACTTAAGTGACTTTAATACATGTGTAGCCTTATTTCTTAACACAATGTTGGCTCTAATTAAAATTTAAAACCAAAGAGGAACACACAGTTTTAATAAATATAATTAAGAATGGTGAATACATATCGCGTAGCTATCTGAGATATGTTGAATTATATTCCCATATATGACATCTATGCATACAAACTTAAATATGTTATAAATTTATATCATCCATTAATCACTCAGCGGTTCTGCATTGAGGGATCATATGATGGAAAGTGTGAAGGAGTGAGATATTACATTAGTATATTATTAACATAAGGGATCTATCTATTATAGAATAATTATATCTCTGTGGTATTATATAGTAACTACTAACTATCAATAATTTTACCAGATTCTTAAAGTTTCAACGGGGGAGCTCCCTTTATCAGTCCAAAGAAATACGTTATAAACTTATATCATCCAATAATCACTCAGCGGTTCTGCATTGAGGGATAATATGATAGGAAGTATGCAGGAGTGAGATATTACATTAGTATATTGTTAACATAAGGGATGTATCTATTACAGAATAATTATATCTATGTGTTATTACATAGTAACTATCAATATGTTGGGTTATTAAGATATCAAAAACCCAGCACTTCGAAATCTGGAGATCAAATTAAAATATGGAGATATAGATCTAGATAGAGATTTCAGAGTTAGAGCAAAGTAATCACATATCCATGCAAACTCCACATCAAGTCCGTAGATAGTTACTATGTAGTAACCCCATAGTAATTACCGAACTCGACATTAGAGCAACATAATTATAGGTCTCGAAGAATCAGAATGAATACCCCAATATCAACTATTATAGATCCAACATATTATAGTGATTTGATTCAATGTAGTTAATTATTACATTACTATATTAAGAATTGATTATTTTACTAATTTGATTTAATGTAGTTAATTATTGCATTACTATATTATTATAATAAGAATTAATTAGTTTACTCAATGAATTTTTCTGAGAAATTTACAATGTTATTGAGATATTGAATGCAATTATTAGTATTTCTAAGAAATTGGAGCCTTCCGATGTATAAATAGTACTGTTTCTCAGATCAAATTATTTATGTTTTTCAGATCAAATTATTTATGTGATCTAATGTGAAGAGAAAAAAAATAGATAGCCATTGTTAGAAGTTTCGGTGTGAAATAAGCAATGGAAAGATAACTCAGGAAAATACGCATTTAAAACAATATAGTAGCTTGCCACAATGACTACGTCTGCAGCAACCATGTCAAAATACTGAAAGGTTGGTTAAACATGACAGTATTCCACAAACACAGTTGCACAATTACTGGCAAAGCTAAAACAAGAATAAGAAGTACCCTTGAGGGTGTTTTAGACTCACAATAACAACTAATCTAATTGATTCTCAGGACAAACTTGAAAAGAAAATTAATGAAAATTCTTAGGAAATGATATAGTAAATGAATGCCTTATTTATTCTACAGTACCATAGAAACTGGGTGCAAATCTGACAGAATTGATTGCAACTAATCTAATTGATTCTCAGGACAAACTTGAAAAGAAAATTAATGAAAATTCTTAGGAAATGATATAGTAAATGAATGCCCTATTTATTCTACAGTACCATAGAAACTGGGCGCAAATCTGACAGAATTGATAGCCATCGAATCAGGCTGTGGCTTCCTTCTCCGCTCATTGTGGCCAGCTAGACGTCTTCGACAGCTCCGTTTTCCATCATCAAATTCCGACAATATGTGAAACCTACATACAGGGTCAAGACAAATAGAAAAGAGGAGCTTAATCAAATGGTAACGCACTAAAGATCATGCCACTGACTTGAAAAATATTTTGTTTTGCTAAATAAGAAAACACAGAGAGTTTATCATGTGTGCAAATGCATATACACATTGATCGAACTCCACAGAAGACCTTTTACACCTACTTTATGGTATATAAATTTTATTCAATTTACTACTGTGCCTGAAATAAAAGCCAAGTATTTGACCTACCAAAAGAAAATTCTAAAAACAAATAAAAAATTTATGAACATTACAGTTTTTCTTTCAAATAGAGCAGAAACCTTACAGTTTGGTAAAAAAAATATAAATTTAAGAACATTACCTCAAAAGAAAGATAGTAGTTTTTCTTTCAAATATAGCAGAATCACATTTTGGTAAAAAATAGAGAACAACTTTGAAAAAGGGTTTGCACCTTGACCAAAATAGGGGAATTACAAAAGAGTCCAATTGTATGAGAAAGGCAATGCTTGTAAAAGTGTATAAATAAATAATGGGCTAAAGGAGAATATAAATATAGAAACTATAGCTTTGAATCAGGACCTATGCGCTAAAAATAGGGTAAGTGCATAACAATATTATAGGAATGAACAGCTGTGCAGTTCAGAGAATTAAGAGAAACTTTCTAAGAAAATTAGTCTTCAGAGGACAGTCTCTTCAACTTAAAATGAGAATGAAGCTGAAAAATGAATCATGAATCATCATCACCGTTGCTTTGGGCTCACATGCAATTGGGTAGATCTTGAGAAGTAATGCAACAAGATCTTGGGAAGCAACTACAGATGGGCCATATAGATGCACAGAACAACTCTTAACAGCTGTGAAGTCGAATGTGCTTGGGAAAACCATAATGACTAGCATACAAACAACATCGCAACTGGTATTCACCAATTTACAGTCCAGTAGACCAAAAGTCTTGCTTAGAGGCCAAAAGAACAAAAATGTTGTCAGCAAATTAATATTGAAATATCCAAAGGGACAAGTTCATAGCAAACTATATCTTTTTTTTTGGTTGTTTGAGCTGACAGTGCAGACATCCCAAGTGACAGTGAGAATGCGGCTGCCTGATAAGCATGAAGTTAGGTTTGGGCCCTGAACTCCCCAAGCTCAAAATCAAAGAAAAATCAAACACCAAGGCTTACTTCTGTGATAGTGTAAATTTATAACATATCAGCAGCACATTATAGTTCAGTTGCAAATGATTGTTTACTATCGCCGCTTCGTGTGGGAAGAACTTATATCAAAAAGAAGGTCAGGAAAACCAACACCTTTGCATTAGAGAAAGAAACGTCTAGCATCCAAACCTGCTGCACTGCTGGCAAAAACGTTGTTCAAGACCAGCCACCATGACTTTGGCAGACTTGGAATGACTCTCGCAAACTTTGTGCCTGCGATGGTAGTCTTTTGAACTCGTAAGATCTGCGTTGCAGCCTTCAACTTGACAACGTGAAGATTGCATGTGTGGCTTTTTCACACGAGTAGCCAGGGGACCAGGAAAAACCGCTATAGGCGTTGCTCTAATTGAACCCCCTCCGGAGATATCTTCAAAATAAGTCCGCTTGCCCAGCTTCAAACCTATATGAGAATCTCCAGAGCATGTAGAAACAGGAATTGCTGGTGCATAACTGTTTTTCTCCATATTTTTTATAACCTTGTCCTCCGCATGAACAGTCCTAGCCTTGAATTTTGAATCTTTGGAACCCCTTTGTGGCTCTTGAAGTTCATTGGTGCCACAGGAATGCTTACTACCATTAAGCTCCACATTCCCCCTCTTTTGAGAGGACTTCCCTCCCTCTGGCTCATCTGTTCTAGGTTCTACTTGGCTTCTCAAGTCCAAGAAATCAACATTCCTATCCTCCACAAAACTGGACTCCATGGGCCCCATCTTGATTTTACAGAGATCCGGCTCAACCTTGAGAGAGCAATCCACAGAAACTGAGCTTCTTGAAGATGACCCATACCCAAAAGTGGATGCAGAGCCACAGCCAGGAGAATACACAGACCCATTATGAACTGACCCGTCATCCATCAGTGCATCCCCACCACCTCCTGCGTCATTTTCCCATTGAGCCCTCTTGCCGACGTCAGTTCCTCTATTAGGAAACAGCATTATATTCTCCCAGTCCCATGGGGAGGAAGACGCCTTCATGTCCCAGTCCATGAGTACGCTGTTTCCTGAAATGATTGTTTTTACAGTCCAAGTGAACCCATTACCAGAAACGGGAGGGACCTCTCTACACAACCACCGGCCCTTAAAACTAAACCTGACGGCCCCCAAAACAAAACCTGATGCCTAAAATTCTATGCTGTGATTGCCATCTTCACTAATCCGGTCGATTCCATGGATTCCACGACTGAAAAAGAGAGTGTTGTCAATTCCCTTGTAAATGAAGTACCTTTTTATATATACAACATGTACATTGGAGGCAGCAATGCTAGAGAAAGAATGCTCCAGTACGAGGGCTGCTTCCTTGTTCAACTTACGTGCCAAGGAAAAATACAAACGACACTCCCAAACCCATTAAAGAGACCAATGATAAGGAACAACTGCAATGCAAAGTTCAATGGTACTGTTTGCAACAGATGAAGCCATGGACGTCCAGCATCATCAGGTACAAATGAAATTACAGAAAGAGATTCACAGGCTTCCACAACTTACTATATGCAGCAAAAAGAGCACAAAAAGAAAACAACTCTCCATAAGACGAGCCCTCCCTCCGTAAACCCTCCATAAGACAAAGTACTCGACTACCTATGATATATAAACACACAGAATCAGCCACCCACAAATGCATTCACATACAGATACCTGGTCTGGTCTGGCATGGCATGCTTTCAATAAACTGAGAAGCACGTTATCTTTCTCAATATTTTTCCTGGTTTTACCAAGTGGGCATTGAGCTTTCTCATTGCAAATACAAAAACGAAATGACAAAGTGGGTTTTGCTCTGTATACATCAGACACAGACCGTAAACCCTTCCATCCCAATTTAAAATAAACACTTCCCTACATACCCAGATCCATCTTTACCACTGGAGACTCCAGAACACTGAATACATGTGAGCAATCAAACACGGTAAATCGTACTTGAACTTACTATATTATATTATATGAGCCACCTTATCCTGCACAGTATAGAAATATCCTGAGACAATATCCTGGTCTCAGCTCCGGAACCGTCAGATATCGATAATTTTGTTTAAAAATAGAGATGGTCCGGCTTCGTATCGGACATATAATAATTATTTTAAGTTTGGTAACGTCTATGGCCCAAAGATCTTATTGCATTTATGCCTCTATACTTCTGGTCACGCTTGAGCATGTACTGCGCCTTTCTCAAAACCACAAAGAAAGAAAGTCTGTTTTCCGCTGACTCCTCGATTCCAGCACCCTACTAAACAGTAGATTTGTACAGGATCCCTATACAAATTTCCGATAGCCTTTCAGCTGTACCCTTCCAGCTCCAATCCAGCATGGAGATGTGCTCTGCGTGTCAGTGTCGGCAGAGCCTCAAACCTGTCTCTTCAATCAATTTTCACAATCCTACATTGAAAATGGAGAAACAAACGCCAGTTTGGTTGGGTTATTTATGTGCCATTATCATTTACCATCTCCACTGTGTTAACCACTTTCATAAGATTTTGAAACAAAAAATAAATCTGCCATTATTTGGTTGGGTTATTTATGTGCCATTATCATTTACCATCTCCACTGTGTTAATCACTTTCATAAGATTCTGAGAAAGAAAGAAAAAAAGCTCTGTACATTGGGCCTCTTTCAACACTTATCGGATTGGAGAGCTTGGTCGTGATTTATCAAAGATTTATGCCGTCCCCAGCATTATGATTAGAAGAAGAAAAACTTGCTTGATCGTGATCTATCAAAGATTTATGGTGTCCCCCACATTAAAGATTTATGGCGTCCTCCAACATTATGAAGAAGAAAAACTTGGTGGCAGCAATTAAAGTTTTATGGTATGATTAGATTTTCATTAGAATAACGGACAGAATTTTGTAGTAAAAAGATCTTTCTAACTATAAAATTTTAAGTAAGATTAGAGTTTCTAGAAGATTAAGTTAAAACTATAATAAAATTATGTTTACAAGTAATCAATTTAAATTATTGAAAATTTAATCAAATTTTCAAATTATTAAGAACTTTTTCTTATTATGTTTATGGAGGTTGGATAGATAAATTCTAATAATAATCAAATTATCATTGAAAATTTGATCATAATTTGAAATATTAAAAGCTTTCATTTCCTATATTTGTCGAGGTTTAATAAAGATTTTACACTATTAGATTGTTTTAAGTTTTAATGTGATTAACCTTTTATGTATGGTAATTGAAATGTTTTAAGTTTTGATGTGATTAAAGTTTTATTTGTGGTAATTGAAATGGGATATATGAATTATTAATTTAGTTTTTTAAGAAAATTTGCTATATAAAATTAGATGATTTTGACATTTCCAACTAAAACATGAATATGAAAATTTTATAAATGTATCGTCACATTTAAGTGGTAAAATTATTTAAAATGAATATTGTGATAAAGATTATATATAAGGTATTATTCATAATAAAAGTTTTCATACTAAAAGTTTTAATAATTTGAACACATAGTTTTTTGGTAAACTTTGGTTGATGTGATTGAGTTCTCTTTCACTCTGTCAATTATTATAATATTAGATTTTATAAGTAACCTTTTACTTGGTATCTATGTGATATTGGAAACTACCTTAATACAATAGTATATTAATATCATTTTTATTTTTATAGTTTAAAATTAACATAATTCTTTACCATCCAATGAAAATATTTATTTGATATTACAAATTACCATAATACAATAATATATTAATATCATTTTTATTTTTATAATTTAAACTAACATGCTTCTTTAGGATTCAATGGAAATATTTAAAATACTCTAAGAGATGGACATGTAAAATGAGGCCAGAAGGACCATGTATTATCTTCACTATACAAATGTGATTAAATTAAGAATTAGTGGTCACTTGAATGAGACTTTTTTTTTAAGCATAGATCTCATTCTTAACCACTAAAAGTGATGTCAAACTCAAATTGTGCAAATAAGATGTAAAAGTGAATGTCATTAGTGGAGAAGAAGGTGGGAATAAGTATTTGAGAATTAAGATCTTGCCCTCAACCATCTTTATTATCTTCAATCTAAAACTACATAAAAATATATACCACCACTGTATTGGATTGGATAAGGTTAGTCATGTGAGAATAAAATTATATTTTTTAAGTAAAATGGCATAGAAGAATAACATGGACATTGAAACCATCTTTGACCTTCCAATACCAATCTTGGCTCAATAAAAAAAAAGTAGTTTAATTGTTCAATATTCATTATTTAAATTAAAATTCTCTTATGGTTACCACTAAAAACTTTGCCAAAAAAAAATTTACTGCATTTTTTAAAATTTTACAAATATTCGTTTATTTTAAAAATATAGTAAATGTATTTTGGGTTGAAGTGAAAATCCTTGAAGGGGGAGAGCTTCCTACTTGAAGAGGAGCATTGGAAATCGTTTAATAAGAAGAGGGGTAATAACAGACAAAAACATTGCTATTTTCATTCTAGTAATTCCTTCAATGTGGACAAATCCTCCATGGCATAGCATTGCTCCAATCTCATCAATAATAGAAACCATTAAGCATTCTCATTTTTTCATAAACTTCATAAAACTTGATCCATTAATTCTGCAATGCCTTTAAATTCATTTTTTCACAAACAATGTATAAATGTTTTCAAAAGAGGGCCACAAAATCTAATTTTGAATATAAACCCTTAAAATTCCATGATCTTTTGTGTTTATAAAGTCGTTCTTGAACACTTATAATCTTGTGTGTTTAAAATCAAAACACTTTCAACTATGCAAACCTATATGTATTGACCTTTAGGTGCAACGATACTTATTTGGCTTACACAAACATATTAAGTTTATCAAATGATCGATTGAATTTCTATTGTGGAGTCTTACAATCCTAGTTTTTCAAGTTTTTAAATATAATTTCTTTAGCATTTGCAAAATAATTACAGGGAAACAAAGATCTGCATTGTTAAATAATGACAAGATTGGTGGAGGAGGATAATGACATTGTTTGGTTGGTAGCAGTAGGTACAAGAGGAAAATTATGAATGAACAAACAACACATAGCAAAAATTCATTAAGTTAATTGATATAAAAAAGCATGAACAATAAATGGTTTTAATCAACAGGTTTTACAAAGGCAACAAGTATTGAGGGATACCTTTCCCTTAGATACATACCTTTGACACTTTTGTAAACAAATGTGTTCTTCCTACTTTTAAAGAACTCCTTTTGAGTGGCCTACAAAGTTAAGGGATAACACATATGAACTACCTTTCAAGGTAGATGAGATTTTATAAGTAAGGAAACAATTAAAAGGTCGAGGAGCAATAAATTGAATGGTAAGGAGATAAGTTTGGCACTCTCTGCACTTGGGTTCAAATCCCCAATGAAACATTGAACTATTGTGATAAGGCTAGAAGGTTGGGTGCCTCCCTTGAGTGGGGCCCCATCTTGAGTGTATCTATGGATGTCTTAGCGCTTGTTAAATCATAAGTTTCTCACTAGGCATTAGCCGAGGATTTATAATGACATCCATTCAGAATTGAACCTGACTCTCACCCATGTAATTCCAACTAATTATCAATTCCCCTATATATTTCAAAAAAAGGAAACAATACCAAAATATCTGGACATCTTGTGTATATCAAATTAATTTAAATATGTAAGATAATAAACCAAATAAAGTAGAGGCTATTAAAAACTGTTATGGTAAAATGAACTATAGATATACTTTGTATCCACACATCAACACATCCCATGGTGTATACCCTTATGCATATACCATCAAATACACAATTCCTTGGTGTTTGTTGTTCACCCTCACATAAAAAGTAAATTTCAAACATCATGTAATTTGATGTCAATGTTCTAGAATTTGGTGACTCAAACTATGATAATAAAAAAAGTCAAATCATCAATTTTAATTACATAAAACACTAATCATGCAATCTCAACATCTAAAATAATTTCATTAAAATGTAATCAAAATTATTTAATTTATGTGAAAAATGTCCATACTACATACTACCCGTTATGAAGGAACAACATATCAAAAATGGACAATGGGGGAATGAAATGAGAATTGATGAGATGGGGGTGCTAGCAATGTAGTTAAGAATGAAATGAGAATTGATGAGATGAGGGTGCTAGCAATGTAGTAAAGAATTAGTATTAAGTGTGCTTAATTCATGAAATGAAAGGTCGGTGGGAAGGGACCTTAAACTAAAGTGTGTAAGTATCACATGCACAAAATTATGATGATGGCCACTTAGAGAGGATGTACTTAAGTTTGTAGGGTTATGTCTCCATTTTTTGTACAATCATGTGCATGCACATGTGACCATGTGTTAGTGCTCATTTAAAATTATCTATAAAAATTAACTTTAGGTTTAAGCCACATGACAAAGTAAAAATAATAATAATAATAATAATAATAATAATAATAAACGAAATCAAGTATTTAAAATTTACTACAAGATTACGATTATGACTTAGACCATATGAAAAAAAAAATTAATGACAAATTAGAGTCAAGCCTCGAGTCCAATAGTCCCTTCTTTTTAGCTCCCTTTCTCGATGATGTGACCTTACCCAGAGTAAAGTATGTAAGGCTAAAGTGACGAAGTCAAACAAAATCCAAGGGAGTAAAAGGTGTGTAAAACGAATAGACAATGGAAATAATATATATAATAAAAAGATAATAGGTGGACAAGTAGAAGTAAAAGCTAAAGAAATGGTGGCGTCACATCAATGAAGCAATGTGGTCCTTGGAACTATCACATCTCCACTTTACTAAATATCCAACACTCTCATCTTTTTCTTAATTTTTTTGGAGTAAAAATGTATTTTATTACGAATTCCATTATAATCATGGAATTATCCGAATTAAGGCATGGGCATGGGCATGGGCATGGGCATGTATTTTAATGCGTATGTGTAGTTGTCTTAAAATCTTACCTTGTACTTCCATGTTTGAGAACTCCTTTTGAATGTGTTGTTCCTCTCCTATGTTGTTGTTTCTTCCTATGACATTGACCATCGGTCCTTTTTGTAAGGTGGTGAGATTCTTATCAAGTCGGTGGTAAGTTGAACCCCTCCCCACCATCATCATTATGGTTATGGTTATTTCTAAGTTTAAATTATGAATATAGGAGACATATTGTATGTGGAATAAAGATAAGGAGTGTTGGTGGAGTGGCAAACCTATTTGTGTTTCAATAATGTATGGTGATAGATGGTATGGTATGTAATGATGAGAATAACCATTGTTTCTGTTTTTTAATAAAATGTGACAAAGTGGATAAGGTGTAAAGTGGTTAGGCTATATCTTGATCTTGATTTTGATGTGTGTGGTATAGTGACAATATATATTTTGTGCTTTATTAATGCATGGATATCATTGGCATGGAATAATGAGAAACTTTATCTATTCTTATTTATAAAATATGACAAGATAGATGAGTCACAAAGTAGTTAGTCTTTCTCGTGATTTTATTGGACAAGTATAACTAGCAATTGTACCTAGGGGTGCAATAAAAGAACGACGTGTTGCAAGCAAAGCAAGGAGATGTGGATATATACAACAAGAAAGACAATTTGAAGTGTTGAACCACAAATTTTAGCTAATAAAATATTATGGTTGATACAATATTTTAAAGACATTTTTTTCACATAAATGGCAATTACATTATCTGGATTTCAAAAGTAATCATGAAAATAATTGTTCTCTCATTGAAATGACATTGGATTGTTAGTTTGTGTAGTTCTTATGTTACAATCAAGAAACATTGCATAAATTTATGGATCTATCTACTAAATAAATAAAAATAATTCATTTCAATGGATTGTTAGTTTGTGTAGTTCTTATGTTACAATCAAGAAACATTGCATAAATTTATGGATCTATCTACTAAATAAATAAAAATAATTGATGTATACATTTCTTAAATGTGGATCATGAATATGGAATCCATAACATTTAGAATGTCACCAAACATGTTCAAATTCTAATAATATAAAAAAGAGGTAGGTTAATGGACATCATTGGAAAATATCTCAAAAAAATAATAATAAAAACTTTAAAATGTTGTATATATTTAGAAAAAAGATAAATTAAAATAATAATAATAAAGATTTATAATATGGAATTGTCACTTGGTATGATAAACATTATATGGAATTTTATAGGTTGTTACACTTGGTATGATAAACATTTTATGGAATTTTATAGGTTGTTATATAGTATTATAAACATTATATGGTATGATTGATTAGTTACTTAATCTGTTAAATATTTTAAATTTATGAATATGTTGACAAGTTAAATTTGCGTTTTGAATTTTAGTTAAATTTTGGTAACTTAGATACGTTTTAGGAATTTTGATTAAATTTAGGTAGCGAGTATTTTATATATATATATATATATATATATATATATATATATATATAGCAATGTTTACCAAATGCAAGATGAGGTTCATTATTATTTCCGTGTTCCTCTAAAAAACCCATCATCCATCATGTCTTCCTGCACCCTTTATTTATTCATACAAGCATACGAGTGGAAATATGCACCTAACTAAATATTGAATCACCTAGGTTATTACAACCCACTAATATAGTTTTATAGGCTGGATGCTCCCCCAATGCTTGTGCTCAAAGCGGGTGATTCATTCTCTCCCCAATTAGCTGTTTTCATTCATCCCCAAAATCCCCAAAACCCTACAGAAAGACAAATTGAATAACCATTGGTTTTCTCTAAACTCTCTTCCCTTTGTAAAAATAATAGAAATCAAAGTATCTCGAACAACAACAAATTCTAACTAGTGATTAATCTATTGACTCTGTTGATTGATTCAGTATACACACTGAAGATACTTTATAACAAAATAAAACATGAAAGAGTGAGAGATCCCTATATATCCCTTTCAAGTAGGAGGAGTAATAACCTTTTGCTAATGAGCAGTGGGTAGATTTGTTTTTACTATAGAAGGTCGAAAACTCTCTTTCATAATTTTCATTTTTATAATACAAAGGGAGAAGGAGGGATAGGAGTGCAGTAGTTTATTTTCAATTTAAAAGATTCTGAGTAAAAACTCTTTAGAAATAGAAGATTGAGTAATTGATCCACCAGTGCTTTGATTCATTTTAGGAGGTAGCAGCATTATTACTTATAAAAATGGGTTCCCCGAAAACTGTAAGTGTTTTTGCTAACACTGGAATTAATCCGGTGGATTAACCCGATAAATAAGCTGAATCCTCCTCCGCTCTTTCCATAAATCACCTGAAAAACCACTATATTATATGGAACTGGAACATCGTATCTTTTAAACTACCTATGAATCTACATGATACGGAGGATATGGAGTTTAATCTATTTTCATACCTCTTCAACTTGAATCTTCCTTTCATCGAAAGAGGATGGGGTATGCCCGTGAATTAAAATCCATTCAATCATAACTCTAACTAAAACGCCGAGCTATATGGCGTTTTAGCTCAAGTTTCTAGCGACAAATTTCATTTCAGGATTACTTTACGACAATTATTTCAAAACTGTAGCTGAATTCATTATATTTTTTATATGCTGATCACCGGATTTTGGCAATGTGGTTGCATAGGTTTCTTGATATACACCCTTCTCATAAAGGACATTTTAATGTCACTGACTGAACTGTAAAGGCTTAGCAGTGTCACAGATCAAATGCCAGGTGTGGTTATAATGCCTTTACAGTGTCACAGATCAAATGCCAGGTGTGGTTATAATTCTCTGATCGTGATTGAGTGATGTTAAATTATGTTATGTTTCTTTCAGACAAAAGTCCTTATAAACTCAACGAACTTGCATAACATGCACTGGTATCTCATGAAAGCAAAGCTAAGAACTATCATTTCAGGAATTCAAGATCTAATTATAAGTTAATGTTGCATTCTTTCACTCCATCTCCTCCTTATGATCATTGGAGAAGTTAACGCAGCAGGATGTTGTTCTTTAAGGTAGATATATAGAAGGATAATGCTCTCATGGTAAATTCAATGTTACATTTTACGTTCTCTATGTTTCAACAAAAATTCGTTATAGCCTGCACGAAACTCTGCATAACGCTGGCGTATCAAAGCAAAGCTAAGAAATAACATGGTAGGAATTCAATGTTTAAGTTCATTAATTTATCTATCATTAATTTAATAAATTTTAAATTTTTTTTCTTTTAGAATAATTATAAATTTAATAATTTAAAAGAAATATACAATAAATTTTCCCAAAACTTAAAAAATTACAATTCAATTTTGAAACAAACGACATAGACGTACATTCATATTCCATTCTAAAATGACTTGTTTAAAGACTCCAAACTATTTAAAATTATAATGTATTGATATGAATTTAAAGGAATCTTGTGTTCTTTAATTAATCTATAATGTCTTTTAGGCCTCGAGTGATTTTCAGGGACAGATTTCAATATTTAAAAAATAAAATAGTATGGTAGCCTTTATATTTGGAAAAAGGATTCAATTCCTTCATCATGAAATTAGGCTAATAGATATTTTAGTATTCTATTAATTAATTAAATTTATGGAATTAATCATATATATATAAATTTAAAGATTGAATTAAAAGAATATATATATATATATATATATTCATTTAATTTTTTTTAGATGACAAATAAATCCTCTCCCACAGGCCCCCCTATCTAGCGTTTGTATATTTATTAGCCAATCACAAGTGTCCTAATAGGCAGGATAGTGCGCACTGTAAATGCTTGGGTAAGGGCCCATTGCTCAATAGCCCTGAGAGCTTTCCACCACATGGATATATAGATCTTAATGCGCTGCTTCGATCATTACCAATAAGGCCTTATTACATAATACATTCTCGCATGGTGTACTCCATTGTATATTCCTTTGCCTTGCATGCGTTTGCATAGGTGGAATCTCGGCAATGACCATGTGCTAGCCCAAACTCGATGTGCAATGACGCATGTCCATATACTCGATGTGTGATGACTGCATGCCCATATTGCATGCCACCCAGATGCATGATAAAGCCCACCGTTGAAGCACACCATGAATACGATTACTGTGAGGTGATTTGCAGTTTTATCATCAATTCAATTTTGTGCAGATGGAAAGAAAAAACCCACCATCCAAGCACACCATGAATACGCTGTATGTGAGGTGATTTGCAGTTTTCTCATCAATTTTGTGTAGTTACGGATGTTATTCCATCATTTTGCAGAGCGTAGCACACCATGAATACGCTTTCTCTCACTTGATTTGCGAAGAGGATGCTCAAACAACCAACAAACACAGCTGCGCGCTCGGTATCGATCATTTCACCCTGATGGGGAAGCGATAGGGATCAAGAAAACCACAAAGGAGGCAAGCGCAACTGACAGCACACTTTCCAAAAGGCCAATGAAATGTAAGAGAGTAGGTGCCTGTAACTCCTTCAACATCGCTACAACCGTATGTTTGTATGTTTTTTACCTGTGCGGAGCTCCTCTAACAACAAGTCAAATGCATGCGCGCTTTACTAACCCTTCGATTTCAACCTAACATCCCCGAAGTACATATTGCATTTGACCTAATTCAACATAAAAATATAGCTATAAATATAGTTTTATTTGCTTTTACTCAGGGTTTCGGGCCCGAAACTCTGTATAGGTACAGCCAAGCGAGCTTCGAAGGCGAAAGGACGGTTGCAAGGAAGGTTTAACAAAGAAGCTGGAGTGTGGAGTCCCGGGTATGTTTACATCTTCCAGAAACTTCAATTACAAGCCTTTGGGATTAATTTTATGATTACTTGGAACTTGGTTCAATACAAATTTGTTTTGCAGATAATATATTTATGGAAACATTTACAGCGCCTTATCAAGCCAATAAAATAAGTTTGTGGCGCAAATAAACATTGCAGTTCCTCGTTAATTCATTGTTTGTTCGACCTTGAATACATCCCTAAATTAGTTGTTGACAAGGGCTTTCCCTTGAAATCTCAAAACATCTCTATTTCAGTGTATTGTTTTAGATTGTAGTCGTAGCATGTTAGAGGCCTACTCAATTTGTTTATGTTACCTACGCTAGTTTCAAACCTACTCTGAAGTAATTATTTGTTTATTTATTGCTTCAACACATATTACGACATTGCTTTTTCAGTTAGGTTTAGATGCTCTAAAAGTACAGATATGTAGCCTTCTACTCTTGTCTAGAATTGTATTATTTGTTGAAGATTCTAAAGATGGCAGGCTACTCCCCCTGCATCCTGTAACCATGCATTTTGAATCTCTAGCTTTAAAGAATATTTTGCTTGAAAATTAACAACTTTTATTTAAATATGGTCAACAGGGAGAGAACAGAAATTTAGGGCTGTACATCTGAACATATTTCTTCAGGAAAGCTAGGTTATAGTTTTTAGGTTTTCTCTTTGACTTTTAAGGTATAACCGTTCCGTGGTGTACTGAGTGTGTTTGATACAAGCAACAACTTCACTAAATGAGGACAATAAACTCATGTTATAACATAACTTGCTTGCTATAAAACAATATTCCAAGGGAAGTTGGAAAGAATACCTTATAACACTACTTCCTCTAATTCTTTCTAATTATTTAGTAGACCTTTCCAAGTTAATGTCTTCAATAAACTTTTCCTCTGTTGTTACAGTCGCCTTTTTTATTCTTGCACCAACAACATCACATTGTAGTTATGCTGGAGCACAAAATTTGTCTTTCACAATGGCATAATTATATATAGAATGAATGACTGGAAGAAATACAACATAGCTAGGATCGGCTGGAGAGTATTACCTCAGAAGACCGGCATATGCATATGCAGAGTGATGGTCGGGTTAAGCATCCCAATAATGAATATATAAGCAGGAGAAACTGATTTAAACATAGTCTATCGGTCTACCTTACATTCAATGCAGGTTGGCAGGTTGGTGCACTTATATAAATGCTGGGATAAGTATTTATGTTGCATGTAAGAGAGCAGGTTAAGAGAGCAATGTAGGTTGGCAGGTTGGTGCATTCATATAAATGCTCGGATAAGTATTTATCTTGCGTGTAAGAGAGCAAGGTAAGAGAGCGGGTGCCAATTTAAATGGCCAATCTTTTCAACTGACAGAAATGCCAGGTAGCAGATGAAGAGATGAAGATCAACCAGGAGCAGATCAAGCAAATCAAGATTAGATCAAGATGAAGGAGGCATATGACTCCAATCGTTGGACGAAAGCATCCTACGGCTGGGAAAAAAAACCAATAAATTCGGGGAGTTGACTACCACTTGTTGAAACGCCTTACAGCGTAAATATATTAGTAATTGTTTTAGAAACTGTAAAGATACACTGCTCAATACGGTATTATAAAAAGATTATATTGAAAATAAAAGTTTCTAAAGATTATATTGAAAATAAAAGTTTCTAGGTTTTTTTAAAATTGAACAGAAATATAAACTAATTTAAAGTGGATAATGTATGAATACCTTATAGCTAAAAAAAAATAGGTAGAAGATAGTGATTTATTTTTAATTTTTTTTTGTGAAGTAAAAAAATTTCGAAATGAAGGTTGGTTGGTAGTATGGTGGTGTGAAATTGATTAAAATGGAATTGAATAATATGATTTTTGTAATAAATTGTATTGGATTCGGGAATTTGTACAAAATAAAGGATTGAAGTAGAGGTAAGATCTTAATGAGAAAATGAGAGCAACCCAATAATTATTTAAACATAACAATGATACCTCAAAGAGAAAGTCTAGATGCATAAAAACCATATAATTTGTCAATCCATGCAATATTCTCATCACCTATGCAATACTCTCATCACGTGTGCAATATTCTCATCACCTACTAGTTCAAATACGGAGACGAAGAAATATAAACCTAGAATGTCTGCTTATTTTGCAAAGAATGACAAATTGAGGATGAGAAGCATTTGATGTTATGTTGTCCTATGTATAAAGAAGTAAGACATAAATAACAACCGCCATTACATATACCTCTTGTCAAATGCATAACATAAGTCCAAGGCTCGCAAGGCATTTGAGAGCTTAGAAATTTATTTATAGTTGAAACCAAATCCCAAATCCAAACACCCTTTTAATGCATATAAGTCTATGTTTGTAATCTCTACAACTCTTGAAGTACTAATAGTATGTATGAAGGTTGAATAAGGCGAATCAATACTGGCCTCTTTGTTGGCTAGCGAGAAATTGTCTTAGAAGATTGGAATCTCCGCATTTTATCCTAAATCCTATTAGTTCACTTTATGATTAGGGCTGACTCTCTACTTTCATACCTTCACTGCTTATGAGCTTTTACCATTTCCCTTTATAAGGTATTAGATCTTTGTTTCAACATCAAACTTTCTACTCTATGAGTTTCCCAATATTTAAGATCCTTCGTAGATATATTTAAAGTGAGCAACAAGGTCTTTATTATTCTAATTTGAAGTCACAAGCAAGGCCAGAGTATTGTTCGTCTTTTCCTTGGATCAATCAAGCTCACCTACATTTGATAAACCTATAGATTAAGAATGGTTTTGCGTGCATATTGCACATATTCTACAATGCACATTGCGCATGAAGTGCGCAAAACACAATCTTTTACACAATAAATTGTGAGGTGCAATGTGAAAGATCAAACTTCACAATTCTTACAAGACCTTAAGCTATCCACTTATCAACAAATTTGTAAATGACTAATGTATGCATTTGCTGTAAGAAACACCAATATGAAAGGTGTTAAATGTACAACATCAAGAGTCATTTTCTAGGAGACTTGTGTGGTAAAGTCAGGAACTTGTGTTGTATCAAGTTCAGAAACTTGTGTTGTATCAAGTCAGGAACTTATGTTGTATTAAGTTAAGGAAGTTTGTGTTGTATCAAGCTAGGGAATTGTGTTTTATCAAGTCCTATTCATGAAAGATGCATGTACTGTGATCTTATGTTGTATCAAGATGGATCTTGTGTTGTATCAAGATCAGGATCTTATGTTGTATCGAGGTCAGAATCTTGTGTTGTATCAATACTGTAGACTTGTGTTGTATCAAAGTCTAGACTTGTGTTGTATCAAGTCACGTGGATATGCTATGTGAAGTATTACTAGTCATGGCCACTAGGTTCTATAAGTATCCTCTAGGGCTTAGCTACTCCTAGAGTGAATTACTTTAGCATATGACTATATGACCCAGGGTAATACATATGATCATTAGTATGGAACAATTCTTATGAGTATGATATGATAAAGATGATTAATTAATTAAACACATATGGACCATGCAGAATTTAATTAATGATAAATGAAAAGAACACAGAGATAGAGTAACGATTCAAATTGCCCATGTTAGACCTCCAACGAACTCGAATTGCAAAGACATCAATTAAGTCTCAGTTGTGGAAAAACAAGTTTCAGTTAATTAAGGAATCTACTCCTTAAATTGGGCAAAGTGTTTGTGTGTGGATGGCACTGATTGAGAAGCACTAAATACATTCATTTAAACTCCTAACTAATGGTCAAGCAGTTATTTGATGATTCACTTTAGTTGAATAAGTTCACATTCAGTTAAAGGCAATTAACACTCAGTGAATTAAAGGACGGCACATATCTTCAGTATGGGAGAGAATTTTGAGGTGACAACTTGGCACCAAGTCAAGGAAGGAAAAAAGGTTAATGTATGAACAATTCCCATAGTGCACACAGTGTTGATAGTTCCTAAAAGCTTGCAACCATTCACTATCTCTCATTGTATGACCGAATAAGCTTGTTATTAAAGTGATATGCACTTGGCAAGGTTGAGACAATGTTCTGAGTGATCTCTATTCTATAGTGTTGCTTTGATATCTCTTATTAGGCAATCTGCTCGTGTTGTAAATCATTCTCTGAAATTATCTATCATACTCAAAGAATTGTTGGGTTTTTCATCCTCCGAATTTGGAGGGTTTTCCCAGGGTACATCTTATGTCTTATGGATTGAATGATTTGTGTGTTTGAATTGCTTATGAGATCTACATGCACTGGATTTGATTATCAAAAGTTTTAAAGTTCAAGAATCTTCATTTTTTTCTCAAACATTGACTAAAGGAAATTACAAACAACACATGGCATCAATTAAAGCAATTATTCTCATCTACTTCATTTTGCTACAACCCGCACAACATCCTGTTTGCATCATTTATATATTAGCTCATGGCCAAGAAATAAAAGTAATAGTATGCTCCATGATGTATGATTCTTAATGTATTCTCTATTGTTTGGTACTGAAATAAAATATGCAGTTTCCACCCAAAAAAGTGACGTTTTACTAACTATATGAAGATGTGGAACTTTCAACCAAGTAGCTTGGTTGAAGTTTTCAACGTTTTTCTCGTCTCCATGCATATTGGTTGGGGAGATATGGGTGATGCATGGGCCACTACTATGAAAACTTTGTCAAGAATCTACAACAAATATAAGGAAACACTTGTATAAGTAAATAGTAGGTCATCCTAAGGGGTTAGCTCAATCAATCGTCGTCAATGTTAATGGGAATTTGGCTAGTTACATGCTAGTAAGTGCTCGGTTGGAATCCATTATAGGTGAGGCAAAATACCTATGTCAATGGGTTTATTATGGATTCCATCCACAAACGTTGGAAGCGTCAATTAGGTTTCCCTACGAGGTTTTCGTTGGAAAAAAGAAGAAGTAATAGTTGGTCAAGTTGGAAAATCAGTATATAAAGAAAAATTTAGAGTCATTCACATATATGTATATGATTATTTGATATTGTTATCTTTCTTGGTTATTAGGAGTTATTCATTATACTTGGAAATCATGCTCTTCATCTATATTTGGTGTATCCATTTTTTCCTTGAATATTTTTGGTAACTTGGAGCTTAACCATCAGTCACAAAGTGGTTACTATTGGAGACAATCCAAGATATTGTGATGATGAGGATCATAAGAGGAATATAACAAAACATATAGATCAATATAAGGACCATACAAAGGGCAAGAAAACTAAAAATTCTAAACAATAGAAAATATAATTAAAGTCAACCTAATAAAAAAATAGCGTAAAAATAACATAAATAGACCAATAGAAAGTAATCCATTCCTTAATAATCAAGAACATAGATGAATAGAAATCCTCTTCGAGGGAGGAACCTCCTTACACGATGTACTAAGTACATAAGACAAGACAAGATACAATGATGACTCAAATGAAAATATCTCCTTCCTATATATAGGAGACAAAGGTGTACAATAACAACTAATAGAGTCACTAATAGACCCAAACTGACATCCATAATATGTAATACACCCACAATATAGGTGGTAATGTGCCACACTATGGGGGGGAATGCGCCCAACATTTAGGGCTTAACATGCCACTCCCCTTCAGACAAGCATTGTCCTCAACGCTTGGGTAGTTGTGGATGCATCTGTATGAAGGACTCATCTTCCCATGTTGAATCTGCAGCTCGTAAGTTCTTCCACTTTATGAGGTACTCAATAATAACTTGTTTTTGTAAATGTTTGGTCCTTGTTTCAATGATTTGTTCAAGTTCGCATATGATTTTTCCTTCTTCAAAACTCCTTTGACTATGGTGTTGATCTGCCTATTGTTTCATCCTATTTTTTGGACATCTTTAGTATTAGGAGAACTCCTTGCTGATGCTCTATGTGATTTATCATTACTTGAACTATAGATTTTCCTTCTTCAAACTCTATTGGAATATTTTTTATGGTCGACTTTGATTGAGATAAATTAAAAAATTCAACTCCTCCACGTTTGAAACTTAGGCATGTTGTATCCTTATCTGGCTCTTTCTCATGTCGCATGTCAAACCTAATTCTAATGCTCCAGTAAGAAGTTATTTTAAATCTCCCAAAACTTCTTATTTCTTGGTCTATCCAAAAGAAAGAACTTGTATGGTATGCCAAGTGTCCAATATTTATGATATGAGTCCAAAATATTTACCATAGATACCTTGTTTTGTCCTCATTTTGATGCAACATGTCTCACTCAATTTGGATGTTGCATGCCTTATATATGATTGTTTTCCCCAAAACACATTTTTCAAACCCTAATTGGAGGACTGTTTTAGGGCTGACTTGGAACCAAGGTAAAATTGTAATTTAATCTCCTATGGGTCTAAAAATTCGATGTTTTATATCATGATATGTCCTCTTTTCAATACCGCAGGTCTCACCTAATTTGGATTCTCCAGTGGAATGTTATTGCAAATGTCCCAACACTTTTTTTTTGTCCTTTCAGGAGAGCGAACTTGTATGGTATGCCACATGTCCAATATGTTTGTATATGAGGCTAAAAACCCTACCACATGTAATATGGTATGTCTTATTTATGATGCAATAGGTGTGACCTAGTTTGGATGTGCCAATAAAAATATATAGCAAATATCACAAAACATCTTATTTTTTGTCCTTCCATAAGAGCGAACTTGTACGGTATGGCATGTGTCCAATATTTTGTATCTAAGGCTAAGACCTCTACTACAATTACTTTGGTATGTCTTCTTTCTGATTCAATAGGTATCACTCAATTTGGATCTTGAATACTCCAGATACAACAATTTCACCTAGAACACCTGTTTGAGACTAGCTTTTGAAATAGTTAGAAACCCTAACTTCTTGAAAGTATAACTCTAAGCATGTAATGAATCAAGATCTGGAAATTTGACCATAGATTCTTCGGCATGTTTTGGAAATGGGTTCTGAGTTTTGCTATCTGACTCATTGTAGAAAAAAAATTATATCAAAAATTCTAAGCTCGTTTGTTTTAAAGAAACCAATCCCGAGGAAAGAGCTCTGATACCAAATGTTATGCAACCAAGTCCCATAAATAGCATAAAAATAGCATAAATAGACAAGATACAATGATGACTTAAATGAAATATATCCTTCCTTTATATAGGAGACAAAAAGGTGTACAACAACTAATAGACCCAAGACGACATCCATAATATGTAATACACCACAATATAGGGGGTAATGCACCACACTACAGGGGGAATGTGCCCAACATTTAGGGCTTAACACTTGGGTTTCCCTGCGAGGTTTTCCTTAGGAAAAAAAGAAGTAATAGTTGGTCAAGCTAGAAAATTAGTATATAAAGAAAATTATTATCATCATTCACACATATGTATATGATTATTTGATATTGTTATCTTTCTTGGTTATTAGGAATTTTTCATTATACATGGAAATCATGCTCCGTCTATATTTGGTGTATCCAATATTTCTCTTAATATTTTTGGTAACTTGGAGCTTAACCATCAATCACAAAGTGGTTACTATTGGAGACAATCCAAGATATTGTGATGATGAGGATCATAAGAGGAATACAACAAAATAACTAGATCAATACAAGGACCCTACAAAGAGAAAGAAAACAAAAAAGTTTAAACAATAGAAAAGATGATTAAAGTCAACCCAATCAAAAAGTTCAAAATGTAAATAATTATCCAAATGCTCTTTTTGGTGGTAATACCAATTTCAACAAGTAAAATAGTTCCTTTGCAACTCGTTATATAATTTAAAGCTAAAGAAACCCCTTTGTTTACTATCCAACTTTTAATACAAAGACCTTTTAGGTTCCTTAAAAAAGAACATGCTTTTCCAAGGTCAAACAAAAAGATAATTGATGTTGAACAAAACCCTGCAACACAATTCTTTGTCTCCACTCTTGAGAACATAACAAGGGTGTTACTACATGTAAGCATCACGTGGATGGATCACATGCTATCACAATTCATACATCCACACACACACATATTATTAGTATATAATGAGAAGGCTAATACTTGTCTATTCAGGAAGCAAACACCAAGTAAACTATGAACACTATGTTGCTAAACATAGAATAAATATTAGCTCAGTGGGATGGCGTCAAGTGGCTGGGTATTATGAGATTCATGCAAGAGGTCTCAAGGACGATCCTTAAAATCGGTGCCCCTATTGCATGCCTCACTCAATTTACCTACTGGGCCATGTGTTGTAATCATCACCAATAGGTTTATACTGGGCACCATTTACTCAAAATGTGAGTGCAAGGTTTATCTTGGAATTAAAAAAACAACAAAAGAAATACTTCACATTATTTAAAAGAAAAATTAATGATCAACATGACATAATATGGATAAATAATACTTATTACACTAATAATTTAGTTTGTCTGATACACATTAAACACATAATTGTCTCTACAATCTTGGGATTCTGCAGAGTGAAAGAGATGCTCCATCTCTATTAAGATATGGCCTCTAAACTTGCACATTCCAAAACAAAACAAAAAACAAAAGGGATGCCATATAGTTGAACTAATACTCTATGAGGGATTCAAATTGAAACACAAGAACATGGCATTGAATCAAGTGTAATTTCCCCAATATTTCACTATGGACCACTCCATTGGACTAGGGAATTCAATGGTCTAAAGTCGCTTGGAAAAATTAAAGAAGAATAGTAAAGTGGTGAATTTATCCCTTCACGATCTTTCAAACATGCTTCCATTATGCTCTAGTACATTGGATATTTTGACTAAAGAATATGAACAATGTTGTCTCTTGCTGGTAGACGAAGTATCCCTAATAGGTTCTTGGATGCTATGCAACATTGAAAAAATACTACGAGAAATTATGCATACCTTGACACTGCCATTTGGAAACCTCGATGTCATATTTTGTGGTGACCTTTGTCAAGCACAATTTGTAAGAGATACTTGTATTTTTGAACAACCGAGCTTGCAGTTTGAGACAATTCCATACAAATTTTGGATAAATAATGTCAAATGCTTTAAGCCCAAAGAAGTGATGACAAGAATATCCTTTGTTTTTCTCCATGTTGAATAGAGTTAGAACTTCTTTGTAAATAGAAAATAACATTGTCTATCTAAACAAATATTCCTATCGATATCCGCCAACTGATCCAACATTTTCTGTATCTTTTTTACAAAAACAAATATGTTGAACAACACAACGGAAATTTTTTGTTGCTTGTGCAAACATAATAAATACATTGGAGTCATTTGATACAAAGATCGGTCCAATTAAAACAAATCCTCGTGGAAACAATAAAATGACCTTTCCATTAACAATTGTTCTCGAACAAAATATGCTTGTGAGATTAATTGGAGGCAATTATGCAATTGATGACGGTCCTGTCAAAGGTGCAGAAGGCATTTTGAGACACTGCACAAACAAAAAAAATGACATAGGCTAAATTGAATTTAGTATACCATCATTTGGCTTGCTACAATGAGCAACATTGAAATAATTTTTTTCACCCTGTATTCCACATACCTGGACACCCAATTAAAGAATATATAGAAAAATGACATCGACAAATAAGGTTCCTATTGTTTGCGAACAATTTCTTGTGCAATTGGAATGTGCACAAACAATACATAGGTCACAAGGCCTATTGAGATAATGTAACTTTGAAGAATATTCTACTTGTACTTTACATTATTATTATTCCTCCTTTGGGAGATGTCACTAATGTAAAAGTTCATGTAAAATTCACGAGGTAAACCGTCCGTTGTAAGTTGGGTCAATAGTACCCAAAAAAGAAGAATATAATTATTATTGTGAGTTTACCTAGGTAATTCGGCCTTGTCAGTTAGATAGGTTGGCCCAGTTAGGTTAAAAGTCAGTTGGTAAGTTTAATATAAATAGGGAGGTGCCCTCCCTCATTTATACACACACACTCACACTTGTATTGTGTAAGAGAGAGAAATAAGGAGGGACAGAGAAGGAGGAGGAATACTGTCTTTGGTGTTTTGGATCTTATGCTTGGGGTTTGGTCTCTCTCTCTATGAGACCTTGGTTATTGGCTTCATTGCATACTGGTAATACATATTGAGGAATTTTTGTTGGTTTTTTCCCTTTAGGGTTTCCTAGGGTAATTGTTGTGTACCTTGTGTGATTCAAGTTTCTTTCAGTGATCCTATTTATGTTGTTATTGTGAAAATGTATTTGAAAAGTTAGTTTTCTTGTATTGGATGAGTGAGTAAATTAGGAGCACCTGCCTTCTATTTATACACATTACAAAAACTAACTATTACCATAATAGGGTCAACTTGTCTAACTGACTGGGCCGACTTACCTTGGGGAAATACAAAAATAATTGATTTTTATTCTTTTCTTGTCTAATCTTTCCCAGGGTTTACATTGATTCTTTCTAAGGTTTACATGAGTAATTACATCAGTATAATCTCCCGTAGGAGGTACAAGGAAATACAATACAAGTATAATACAAATAAATTCAGAAGTTGCACAATTTCCAACACTCCCTCTCAACAAGGAAGGTACTCTTTAGATATGGTCATCATCAACATCACGGACATCTGGTACTCTTCTGTACATCTCATCTATCTCGATCATATCTATACATACTAAAGGTTGTTAACATAGTCTTCATATGTCGAGATGTGTCATCATGTATCTGATCCACTCAGTCCATCAGTAGATCCATCTGTTCTGCAACTCTACACATTCCATTGGAGAGTACAACATCTCATCTACTACTAGTCTGTCTCTAATCGAGAACCAATACATGCTTCACACAACCATCTACTACCTATCCATCTCAAGTGCCGATGGGATTTCTCCCACACCATGCTGAGAGCCAGAGTGAATAGCAGTCACCATTGTACACGACCATTTACTACCTATTTGTCTCTATTTCCAATGGGATTTATCCCACACCAGCCTGAGAACAAGAATGCGTAGTGGTCACTAGTGCACACAACCGTCTACTTCCTGCTTGTCTTAATATGTCGATGGGATATCTCCAATACAAGGCTGAGAACCAGGGTGAATATCGGTCACCGATGCACATGACCATCTTCTACCTGTTTGTCTCTATGGCTGATGGGATTTATCCCACACCAAGCTGAGAACCAGAACAGGTAATGGTCACTAGTGAACATGACCGTCTACTTCCCACCTATCTCAGTATTCTAATGGGATTTCTCCCATACCAGGATGAGTACCGGGGCGAGCATAGGCCACCAATTTACACAAACATCTACTACATGTTCGTCTCTACTGTCGATGGGATTTATCCCATACTAGGAAGAGAACCAGAACAAGTAAATATCACCAATGCACACAACCATATTATACCTGCATGTCTCACAATGCTGATGGGATTTCTTTCCATACCAGGATTAGATCCGGAATGAGTAGAGGCACCATTGTGAAAGCAATGTAGATGTTTGTGTCAACTTTCCCTCTCTACGAGGGATGCATTTTCTTCTACTACGATTCTTTTGTGAAAGTAATCAAATTTTGTCCTGAGAAGAAGCTTGGTAAGAATGTCTGCAGTCTGGTCATCTATCGGAGCATACTGTAACTCGACCGCACCTTTCTACACCATAACATGAACGTAGTGATATTGAATCTCTATATGCTTCATCTTATCGTGAAATACATGATTCACTGACATCTGTATACAACTCTTATTATCACAGTGAATCACAGTTGGTCCTGGAATCTTAACAAACAATCCTACAAGGAGTTTTCAAAGCCATATTTCTTCTTAGGTTGTTGTGCTAGAAGCCATATACTCGACCTCTGTAATGTTGAGTGCTACTGATGTCTGCTTCTTGCTACACCAAGAGATAACTGCAAAGCCCAAACTGAAGCAACATCCTGAAGTACTCTTTTTGTCTTCATCACATCCGATCCAATCTGAATAAAAAATACTTGCAATGTCAATTCGCATCCTTAATCATATCTTAGTTCATATCCCACAGTGCCACGTAAGTATCTGAGAATGTGTTTTGCAGTGACACAATGAATCTACCTTGGATCACTCATAAAATAACTAAGAGTGTTCACATCAAAGCATATACCTAGTCTGGTGTTCGTCAAAGACATCAGAGATCCAATCAATTATAGATACATGGTGGGATCAATCAAATCAAAACCTAAAGTAGATTCCCTCAACTTCTTCAGATTTGCATCCATCAGAGTAGCCATGGACTTGCAGTCCAACATCATGTATCTCTGAAAAATATCAATGGCATGTTTTCCTTGTCTTAGGAAAATTTCCTTCTACCTCTTCCATACTTCTAGTCCCAATAAGTAACGCGTTAATCCAAGGTCCTTCATTTCAAACTAAGAGGCAAGCTTCTTCTTACACCATTCAATAAGTTTCTCATTACCGGTGAGGAACAAGTCGTCCACATACAAAACCAAAATCAGTGCCTCATTATCCTCATTCTTGTAGTAAATATTGGGATTTGCATCACTCTTGGTGAATCCCAAGTTTACTAGGTATCCGTCTATCCGTCCATACCAAGCACGAGGTGCTTGCTTGAGTCCATATAATTCTTTTTTGAGTTTACATATGTGAGACTCTTTTCCATGGATGTTAAACCCTTCTGGTTGTTCAATGTAAACTTCTTCCTCGATAATAACATTGAGAAATGTGGTCTTTACATACATCTGATGCAGCTTCCATCCCACAGCTGAAGCAATAGAAATGATAATTCATATGGAAGTATATCGAGCCATAGGAGCAAATGTTTCATTATAGTCAATTCCCTCTTTCTAAGAGAATCCTCTGGCAACAAATCTGGCCTTGTGTTTTTCCACACTACCATATGCTCTGTGTTTAATCTTAAAAATCCATTTGGAAGTCACCACTGACTCCCCCTCAGGTCTCGGTACAATCTCCCATATGTCATTCTTCATGATGGACTGGAATTCCTCCGTCATGGCATCCTTAAAAACTTGGTGTCTGGACGATTCTTCATATGTGGTTTGTTTTGGGTGAATGATGTGATTCATGAATTCTACATAACTCGAGAACCTCTAAGGTATTTTTATTTCTAGATAAGTGCCATGTGGAGCTTCGTGCCCCTCTAGATACTGCAATGTCTCTTGCGCCCATCTAGGCCTTTTCCAACTCACTGCCATATCTGTGGGAGCATTAACTGGCTCAAGTGGATCAATGGGATTGATCGGTTCATTATTTTCTTCAAACTCCCTCTTAACTTCTAGAGGGGGAGATGATATCATTTATTCATGATCATCGATCTCCATATATGATCCTCTTCCTTTTCAGATAGCCATCTCTTCTTCAAAGGTCACATCCTTGCTAACTTCGATCTGCCTCGATCTCGAGATGTATATTCTGTAAGCCTGTGAAGACTCACTATATCCCATGAATGTTCCCTTTTTTCCTGAAGGTTCTAGCTTCATCCTTTTATCTTTGGGCACATGAATGTAGACTGGAAAACCAAATATACGAAGGTGCCTCGCTTCTGCCTTCACTCCTGTGAAAGCTTCTTCTGAAGTCATGTTCTTCAACATTTTATTAGGGCATTTGTTTTGTACATAAACAACTGTTCTGGACGCTTCTGCCCATAACAACATTGGTAGACTCTGATAACGTATCATGTCTTCGAATGCCTCCACAATTATTATGTTCTTTCTTTCCGCAACCCCATTTTTTTTAGGGTTGTAGGGAATTGGGAGATCCCTCTTAATTCCTACTTCCTTGCGAGAATCATTGAATTATGTAGAGGTATATTCTCCGCCATTGTCTGATTCGAGGATCTTAATTCTTTTTCTTGTCAGGTTCTCGACTTGTACTTTGAATTCTTTGAACTTGTTGAGTACTTCCTCAGATTCCTTATCCTTGAGAAAGTATATCCACGTCTTTCATGAGTGGTTATCAATAAATGTTACATAGTAGTTGTAATGAACCAGTGAAGTAACAATCATGGGTCCGCGCAAGTCATAGTGGATTAGATCCAATATTCAATTAGATATGCTTTCACTTTTCAAAAATGAACCCTTTGTATTCTTACCAAGTGCACATCCTCTACATATACCATCATGGTATACATGAAGCATTGATAGACCTGTCACCATGTTCCTTAATGGTAGGAGATCTTGAAAGTTTAGATGGGCTAGTATTCTGTGCCATAGCTCACTTATGTTAGTGGATTCATGGACTAAAGCTTGAGCTGGTAAGGTACTCAATCAATAAAAGATATCCTCCCTTACTCCAATTACTTTTCTGTGTTCATGCTAGAATTATTGTGCCATGTAAGCACCTTTCTATATGTAAATGCAACTCTATATCCCTTGTCCTCTAAGGCAGAGATGTAGACAAGGTTTATTTTCATACCAGGTACATAAAGTACATCATTCAGGTGTAGTAAATTATTGGATTCTAACTAAAGAGAGGTGGATCCAAATCCTTTCACAGTGTAGTTGGAATCATCTCCAAGTACCTTGGATATGAGATTCTTTCTAAACAACTTCTGAGAGTTTCTCTTTATAACCAGTCATATGTTTAGAATCCCCACTATCTATAAGCTATGTATCACTAGTGGTGGGAAGAGTACCTGATAATGCTGATACAAAGAAGAATTATGCACGATATTCATTTGCTCATTTATTGTGATGATGACCTTCTTCCGCATTAGTTGTTGAAGCTTGATGCTTCCTCTTGTTTGAACTAAAACACTTGCTTGCATAGTGACCATATTTCTTACTCTTATAGAAATGTATGTGTGATAAATCCTTTTTCTTTTCCCTTTGATCTCTAAAAGAACTTGGTCTCCTATCTTGGTGCTTATGGTTGTGAAACTTCCTTCCTTTTCCCTTGCCTTTCTTGGAATGAGTAATGAAGGCTTGATTCTCCTTAACTTGAGGACCATCGAGTCTTTTCCTTACTTCAATCCTTGTCTCTTCCTGAGTGCAATATGCCCATAACTTGTCAAATTTGGGAAGTTTGGTTCTATCACTTATGGTTTGGATGAAAGACTCCCAATATGGTGGAATACCATTTAGAGTGGTCATGACAAGCTCCTTATCCTCAATGTTATCTCCACTGGTCCTTATCTTTTCCTGAAGTTCGGTGATACTCATGAAGTATGAGGCGATTGATTCAGACTTGATCATCTTCATGTTTGATAGTTTTTTCGTCAATGTGAGATTCACATTGATATTACTATGTTCAAATAAATTCTTCATAGTCTTGAACATCTTCCTAGTTGTCTTCTTTTCTAAGACTTGTGGAACCAAGTGATCCTTGACTAAGTCCACCAGAATCTCTTCTTGCTTTAGCATGACTTTTCCTCCATTGGGACTTGTCTTATTTTGCTTTTGGTTTTGGAACCTTCTCATTGACAAACTTCAAGAGATCATTTTCTTCCAAGATGAGAAGAACTCTAGGCTTCCAGGACATGAATTTTGAAGCCCCATCAAGACGATCTTCAACCTTCATTCCAATCATCTTGTATGCAGATCTGAACCAGAAACCCTAGAAGGAATTATGCCAAAAATGAACTTTTGAATTTAAAGAAAATAATTTCACAGATAGATGCACCCTATCAAGGAGAGTTGAGGGAAGGTGAGGTCGAGCCAAAATAGTGGCCCGATCAGTACAAAACGTGAAACCCTAATTTTTGCAGCAACAAAATCAGGTCCAAAGTGAGATTTCTTAAAATTTGATTTTTCCTTAACCAAAAGATGCACTTCCCCTAGAGTGAAGTTTCCATAGCTCTTTTTATGTTGAAGAGATGAAACCACTTATGCTATGAAACGAGAACTCGACACAGTTCTCGTTTTTCTCTCTCCTAATTTTAGTAGCTAATTTTACCTCCAATTAAAAAAGGGTTGATACCAGTATCACACATTTTCATTTTAAGGCATTTTTTTGCCTTTGAATCATCTTCGCCATAAACTATTATTACTTTCTATTTTCAAGTGTGTTTTTGAGACATTTACAAAATACCATACATTTAGAAGCAAGTTATATTGAAAATCATATATATTTTGTAAATGTTTCTTTAAAATAAGACATTTTTATAGGCAAAATAAGCCTTTTTTATTGACAAAATAAGCCTTTTTTATTGACAAAATTCTAATAAATTCTATAAAAAAAAGACATTTACAACCATTTTCAATAGATTTTTATAGAATTTTTGTATAAAAATGATACTATTTCATACTATATTCCAAAATGTTACGATTCACATAAATTCACGAAAAACTATACCATATATTTGTAAATAACATTAAAAACAATATATATAGAAATTTTATTTCTAAATTAAAGTCTGAAAGTCAAAACAGTACTAATATATCTTAGCAAAAAATTGTCAAATTTAACATTTTCTTCAAGACATTAAACTAATCAACAATATCATGTAGGCCAAATTCTTCATCGAAATTGGAATTTTCTGGAGCTTCGATTTCCTCGAGGACATCAATGTCCTCTTCCATTGGGTCTTTTATGTTTGCAAGATGCCCAAAGTGATCATTTCCAAACATCCCTCCTAATGGGGGTTGAGGCTCTTTTGACATCTTCGCCATAAGTGTTTCACTAAACTCTCTTTTCTTCAAACCAACTTCTTGTAATTCATGTGGAAGAACTTGAATAGCATTAATTCTTTTCTTGATGTAATTGCATTGTAGTGGATCATTATCAATTGATATGAAATTTCTTCCTTTGATTTTTATGCTTTTTGGGAAGACATTTGTATTCCATATATTACCACCATGTTCCATATTACTCTCAGAACCATATATTTTACCTATCCTATGTCAACGTCTAGTTAGTAATACAATTTCCCTTAGGCAATTTCTATGAAAGTTACCCTACAAATGTTGTAGATCATAAGCCATTTGCATAACTTAATAATCATGATTAAGGACAGCCATTGATGTCTGATACTCATTCTCATACTCTGTTCTGGAATTTGGGAGGGTCATACTTGATTTAGAGAGATAGTTTGACCATCACCCTTGGGGGGATTTGAACACATTTCCTAGTAAAATTGCATTGTTTCACCTTAACCAAAAACAAGTATGTAGAGGTATAAATACTGATACAAAGTGTCCATATACCATATTGTGATGTTATAAGACTCACCATACCCTTACATTTCAAATTCGGGACCATTTGGTGAAAATAGGATCCCTCTAGAGTCATAACTAGTTAAGCTCAAATTTTGCCCAATTTACAACTGTCTCCAAAATTCCCCAAAAATGACATTTTATCAATGTTAGGCTCTAGGTTAAAAACACTTTTAGTTTGAAATATTTATAACATATATCCAATAATAAAAATATTAAATTACATCTTTAAAAAATTATATTATATAACAAAATCTTAAGATTAAATAATAACAATCATAAATGTCACAAAAGCATGACATAAAAATATTAACGACTATAAATGTCACAAAACATGACATAAAAAATATTAACCATTATAAACTTCACAAAAGATGAAATACAAATATTAAAAAAATAAATATCACATCATATAACTTAAAATACATTAATTTTAATATGATAATATATTTCATTAAGACAACAAAAAACAATCATATAACATCCTATAATTCCACCGAAAACAATATTGTATAACATATCATATTAAAAAACAATATGCAACCCTAAAACATGACCTCAAAAATGCCATGTCAAAATGAAAAAAAATGTACCACATATGACATAAATAAAAACCACAAAGCCTAGAGCCGCAAATGTCTCCTTCAAAACAAAAAAAAAAATGGTATCACCTCCACTTGGAAATATTATTGGTTCACTAAAGTTTTAAAGTGCTATGTGTCCCATGAAATGAAAATAAATATCTTATAATAAATGACCAGTAAAAAGAAGAAAGATCGGATCACCGTGTCATGTCATATGTATTTTATATAATCTAGGATTTAGGAATAGACCGTTGAGGGTAGACTTGGTGATGGAGGGCTCCTTCCTCCATTCCATATTATTATATGTCATAATGGATGCCTCAATCTAGGAACTAACACATTGCTGTAATTGATTTAAACCAAACCTGGTGAACAACGTGGCTTGCTGAGATGTAAGCGGAGCATATCATTTATGCAACCATATATTTTAACGCATGCAACACCGTGACAATAATGGATGGATAATTTCCGAAGGTCTTCACCCTGCCACGATATCGAGTTTAGCTTACTTCCTGCCTGTACTATGGTAGGTTACTAAGCCAAACTTAAATATATTGTTGAAACATATCTATCCCTTTGATGCTACCCTATGGTTGAAGAGAAGCATGTGTTTATTGATTATGGTGTGGTCGGTAAGTAATTGGATTTAAAGGAGCTTATTCCAGTCTGCTAGCATGAAGGATCGAGCCGTACTATTTCTATTTGTATTGCACTGGTTCGCCCTCCAAGCGAAAGTTACCTGGAATTAATTATTATTTCATATGATATCTATTTTATCTCCTTATCCCTAATGGTAGAGTGTCTGAAGCCACAACCCGAAATAATCCACTATTGACAAATTAGCGAAATCCACCACAAATACTACTATAAACAAATCAGTGAGGGTAATTCATCAGCTGTACCCCTCACTTACTATCTAGCCAAGCCGTATCCAATTGCAAATCCGCCTGACTAGACCTACTCCATACTGCCTGACTGGACCTACTCCGCTCCTACGAGTGCCAAAGTGCCGCTCGTGAAGAGCGACACTTTGGCACCCGAAGGAGCAGAGCTCTGCTCCCCGCGTCCCTCCTCCCATTTTCCAGTCAAGAGGGCAACTTTACTCCATAGTAACAAAAATTGGTGGACATATATTGATAACAACTCCCTTCAGATGTTCGATGCAAATGGGGCGCTACTCCATACCTTTTGCGATCAGAAATTTTGCGATCTGGAAAATGGGAGGAGGGACGCGGGGAGCGGAGCTTCGCTCCTTTGGGTGCCAAAGTTCCACCCTTCACGAGCAATCACGCCGCTCGTGAAGGGCGACACTTTGGCACCCAAAGGAGCGGAGCTCCGCTCCCCGCGTCCCTCCTCCCATTTTCCAGTCAAGCCGGCAACTTTACTCCACAACAAGAAAAACTGGTGGACATATATTGATAACAACTCCCTTTAGATGTTCGATGCAGATGGGGCGAAACATTCTGATCGAGTTCTGTGAGAGGACTATAATGTGGATCATTGCATCGAGATTATTGTAATCCGCAACCTGGAGGACGACCCATGGTAGTGTTTGCAGTGAGTGGATTTACGTTTTCCCTAACTGAACGCAGTGAATTTGGCTATAACATATGGATGTAATTAAATGTTGGAAAATATAAAATGGGTGTATGGGATAAGCCTTAAAAGTTGAAATCCAAAATAGTATTAAGGAAAGCACTATACATTATTATATTCATTGATTTAAAATCCAAAGGAAAGCACTCTATATTATTGTATTCATTGATTTAAAGGTAACGGATATATGCTAAAGCATGAAGCTAGCATTTCCCAGGTTAAATGTCAAGTGACGGGATTTCAAGTATGCCCAAAAGGTTAAACACATTACCTCGGAAAATTAGTTATTCGAGCTTATTATAAAAAAGCAACACTCTTTGCTACAGAATGTTTTCTCTAGTGAAAGGTGTAAATATGAATATGAAAAAAATAGAGGGAAAATTTCCTCCCTTTCCTCAAGGCAGTTGACGCTATACCCCCTTGAGGGAGAGAAACAAGGGGAGCTCTTTTGGTAGTTAGGACCAACCAATAGATAGAATGACGAGCTTTCAAAGAAAGAAAGGAGCACATGGTATTTGCTGTAAAAAGTGCTTAAAAATATGTTTGGTCAATTGGACATTATATTAATAAAATTGTAATTAATATGATATTAATTTGACATCCATAATTAATTTTATAAATATATGATATTATTAAAATACAAACTTTTTTTCAAATAATATTATGTAATTTACTTTGGACTTTAGTAAACTTCTTCCTATCAACTTTGGGATGTCTGTATACTAGCAGCTCCATTTCTAGTGTCCTCTGCTAAAATTTTTTGAGCATTTTTTTTCTATGACAAATAAAATAATAAGTATTTTTTTATGCTACAAATTGAGACACCGACAAACTAACTATAACATTAGATAGGTAAATATATTGTGCGAAGGAGAAATGACCTTTCTTTTTCTTTCCACCCCCTTCTTTTTGGACTTGATCCCTAAAGCTAGCTGTTGTTTTTATCTCATGATCATCAATAGCCTTGGTTGGATTCCGTTCTTGAAATGGAATCCTTGTGATCTTGTGTGATCCATTTCGCATCAAAAAAACTGTAAATTTTATATGGTAAAATAACTCATCTTCAAACCACAAAGACATTTTCAATTAATAGTTTTACTTGCATACCATTTACTATAAGAATTCTTCAAATATGGAAACAAATGAAGCATGTAGTATAATGGTTACAGACATTATTAAATGATATAACTTTATAGAAAAGAAACAAGAACTCGCATGTCCTAGGACTTATATGGGATGTCATTTTGATAAAAATGAAGTAGAGAGAGACAGTTATAATTGTACCAAATATAATTTTTTTAATGTATTTATATGTCTCACCAGACTTCTTATGAAGAATGGGATACAGTTGCAAAAGATCATGATTAGGAGGAATAAAAAGAATGCATGGAGTGTATTAAAGTTTAACAACATTTAATATTGTAATAATATTTAAGTTTGTGTAACTTATATGAGTTGACAAAATCCATAAACATGCATACATAGTAAAATTGTTAATAAGACATACTCTAAGTTTTGATATTGTGAATTAGAAATGATTTTGTTGCAAATGGATTGAGCATAATTATGAGCCTAATGTAATATTGTGGGGGGTTTAGGGGATTAGGGGTTTATTTTTAATTTTTAATTTTGTATTATTATATCTAGTCCTTACTCTGCAGAAAATATAGATTCAGATGGAGTGTCAGAATCCATGGATGAATTTGAATAATTTCACATGGAACATTTTAGATGTTTTTATTAGTATGATGTTTGTAATTGAAACTCTAAAGCAGTTTTTTAATATTTATATGAATCATTTGTTTTTGTATGGTCTAAGATATGATTTCATTATGAATCGCATCATAATTTCTTTGATTTTATATGGTTACAGTGGTGAAATTATTGATGGAATATGTGTTTTTTGTTTAATATGCAAGTTTATAAAAAGTTGTAATTTATATCTTGACGAAAAAAATATTTTTCCAATTTAGGGGTTGATTTTAAAGTTTTTGTAAACAACAGTATGGGATGTTTAGGCCATCGCTCTACTTTTTACTCCGAAAAAAGGAAAAAAAAAACATGTATACTGGTATCAACACTTTTCTATTTGGAGGGGTTTTTTGGTGTTTTTTTATGCAAAAATCATCATTTTTATGGCTAGAGTTCTCGTTGTTAGTATAAAGTTCTCGTTTCATAGTATAAGTGGTTATGAGGGAAGGCCTTGAAAGGTCAAACCCTAGCTTTCGGCAATGGCCTCTTCTAGAAGTGCTCTGTTACCATGTTAGTTTTTACAAGCTTATAGCAGTATAGCTTAATTTCAAATAAACAATATGATCTATAGAAGAAAGTAAAAGCACATAAACAAAGAACACAAGAATTTATCCTAGGAAACCCAATTGGGAAAAACCCAACAAACCTTCATATAGAAATGATATGATCTGAGAGAGAGAGAGAGAGAGAGAGAGAGAGAAGTCTCTCCAAGATAAAACCCTGGAAAACCTCCTTCTGGTTGATGCTGCAAACTTCTTCTTCTTCAAGAGAGAGAGCGAATTTGCTTGTGTTGGACGAGTGAGTAAATGAGGCACACCTTCCTTCTATTTATACACATTACAAAAAAGACGTTTACCCTAACAAGGACGACTTGTCTAATTGACTGGGTCGACCTACCTTGGGAAGTACAAAAATAATTTTATTTTATTCTTTTCTTGTGTAATATTTCCCCATGGTTTACATTGATTCTTTCTAGGGTTTACATGAGTAATTACATCAGTATAATCTAATGTAGGAGGTACACAGAAATACAATACAAGTATAATATGAATAGCTTCTGAAGTTGCACAATTTCCATCAGATATGGCCTCCAGGCAATTCTAGACAAAGCATGCTTTGTCATATGCTCATTGAACAAACGTAGTTTGCAATTGTACATTGGAAATTGCCGGTGAATATGAGCTTATGAGAAGTGATATATTGTGTTTACAAGAGACACAAATATAATTTCTATCAAAAGAGAGCCCTCTTGCAAAATTTAACTATTGCTATGTGTCTGCATTCTTTGTTCATAGAATTCTCACATGTTATAAAACAAATTAGATAATCGAGAAATTAAACAAGTACACAACAAACTCAATTGAAACAACTATCTTTCACTTTCATATCAACAAAAATGTTGTCAAATTAGCAAATGTTTATATTGCACCAGTACATAGTCCTCTTCAAAAACTTTATTGCTTTATGCAATATATGATACCGAGCATTGATCAAAATGAACATATCGTGATTGTCGATGATTTCAACTTTGACATGATGCATAGCGACATTGCATCAATTTTTTTTTGCTCATACGTGAAAAAGCATAACTTCAAGCTACATACAACAAAACTAACAACCTACGTTGGCTTTGTGCTTGATCATCTCAAGACAACTATGCCAACTAGAAATATTAGACTTCATATTTCTAATGCTTATTGGACAGATCATGATAGCATTTCTATTTCAATTCCTTTTGAAACATTTGCACACACATCCTACTAAAATGATTTTTATGTTTCTGAAAGCTTCTGAATGCAAATCGCCTAATGCCAAATATAGTCTTCCATTTGTAGATATTGTCACAATGGTTTCATGCATATGAAATAAAATAATGCTATTTGCTTTTGCTATTGATATTTTATTTATATACAAAAATATGTTTCATGCACCAAACACTTATCATAAAAAAGTTTCTATATTTATGCCATTGGCATGTCCCTAATGATCCTTGCTTTTTATTGTGTTATTTCAATATTGTCAATGTTTTAAACTAATAGATAAATAAAGTGAAGAAATCAATGGTTTAAGGTATGAAACTTGTGTTTGTTTCTATGTAGCTTATATGCAACACAAAGTCACATGATTTTCCAAACTTCGGAAATTTATAGAAGATACTTGAACTGTCTACAATTTCTTTTCAAATTGAACTTTTGCAATTGCATTTTTATTATAGCTTCCACCAACAAATCTGGAAACAAGGCCCAGTCTAAAATGCCACCAAAATGTAAACATATCTTTTGTCCTTTTACAGATTTTTAATATTGCATAAGGCCACACACAATGACTTACTATGGCAATGCTATTGTTTCTTATTAACATGTTCAATATGGTGTTTGTTCCAGGCTTAAATAATTGATAGAGCCAGAGCTTAAAAAACATGTAAGTTCGGTCCATCCAACGAACCAACAACAAAGTTAATGGTTGACTTCGCTGTTGGTCCGTTGGATGGACCGAACGTACATGTTTGTTAAGGATGGCTGCCACCGTCTTCTATTCTGCAACTTTGTTCAACGGCATACGCAAACGTGTTATAAGGAGACGTCCTCAACTTGTATGGACTTGTACAAAGCAAAGATATCAATTCGCCTGCTAAAACACAACTGTTCCACGCTGATTTGGTAGATAGAGATGACCAATTAACAATAATAGTAAACATTAACAACAACCTCATATCGCTGGTTCATTCCTATCCTCGCTGTCATACCTTTTTTTCCACCTGGACTGACCTACAAATCTCATCATCTTGCTCCAACGGCCTCGACTTGTCCCCATCGCCCTCAACCTAGCTCCCAAAAGTCTCGGGTCTGCCTCTTCATACCGCGTGCCTCCATCTGCCACAGTGCTGGTTTATTGAGGTTTAGCACAGATCCGTCCCAGGATCTTGACAATGTTAAGGTAGCCCATAGGCTTCCCTTACACGGGCATCCTTCTCACCCTACGATACCTACGTACAATCAAAACGACGAGGGGTTAACTACATTTCATAACGAAAAGACTGACAACGTCCCTTATTATCACGCATATAGTTGGTGGATGTAATTGATTAATAAATATTTTGTTTCATGTGATGGTTGTTGTAATCACATCACTTAAAAAACTCTTACACTCTGCATATAAGATCAACAAAACTATTTGCATATCATATAAATGGTCACTATTTCCAACTTTGCACTTGTATATCGACGCTTCGTTACATGCACTTTGTAGTTTGAATTCATATTTATGGTCGTGGACGTGATATTGCTAACACTGCGTGGATATATATGAATTCAAACTGCAAAGTGCATGTAACGAAGCGTCGATATACAAGTGCAAAGTTGGAAATAGTGACCATTTATATGATATGCAAATAGTTTTGTTGATCTTATATGCAGAGTGTAAGAGTTTTTTAAGTGATGTGATTACAACAACCATCACATGAAACAAAATATTTATTAATCAATTACATCCACCAATATATATCATCACTCTGTTTATACTGCAGTAGTTAGCTCTGATTTGGGGTAAAACGTGATAAAGAACAAGATCATCACGATTGATTTTATGCTAATCAGTGGGGGAGTATTGAGTGCATATTGCTCTCACGCTAACTTGCATTCATGACCAATACTGTTACTAATGATATTACTAAGTGTTATTACTGCTGTGTATAAATAATTTAGGACATACTAGATGCATTTGTACTATTTGTATCCCCATTCCATATACATCTTCTCTATTCTCATATTTGACTCCAATAAGACATTGGTCACTTACCTCCTCGTATGAGAACAATTTGGTGTCTTAGTGTCTTCGCAGGGTTGTAATAAGGCTCTCCTCTAGGAGGTTTCGACTTCCGAAATAGTCGGGGACAAGTGACTAAGGTGACAGTGGTCACTTTCCCCTTATATGCTCATTGGTGGCTTAGACTGCCATTTCAACCGGTAACATTTTGGCATCGTTGCCGAGGACCATTTCAAAATTTGAAGCGGTTGTTCCTGAGTCATTCACACCCCAAGAAAGAACGACACTTTGGTAAGTCTTGAAGTCCTGATTGTATATAGTTTTTTGAAATGACTAACCTGCAAGCTTACCTGACGACTCCACAAAGAACTCAGGCTACCCCATCAATCAGGTACGTCTTTGCTTTTGATAATGTGGTGAGATTTGTTAAACTAACTTGTTAGGTCTCTCCCGACGACTCCACTCAAGAAAAACTAAAGAAGATCAAAGCCGACATTTTCGAGCATGCAATATGGGGATGCTTGACCCGTTTGATTTCTCAAACATCCCAGGTTACCCGAACAAGTTCAACCAACATCGTTGTCTAAGTCTATCCCGACATTTCACAAGGATGAAGATACAATTGCGGCACATGTTACAAAGTTTAAAGAAGTCCTTGGGACGTGGGATATTATGGATGAGGATACGATTATACAGTTATTCGCGATGTCCCTTTGTCTAGGAGGGAACAAGGACATGGATGCCTGGTATGATGAACTCCCCCCTGGGGGGATATCTTTCTTTCAATAGTTGATCGAGGTATTCTGCGATTAGTGGGACCCGAACGCCAAGAAGGAAATCTTGAAGACTATGGAAGACGGACAAGCCTCAGAAGAGCATGCAGAACTCCTTGACGATGAAAGTAAAGATCAAGAAGCCATAATTGAAGAAACCAAGTGATGCACATAATTGGTAAAATTTCATTGTCCTCCATTGACGGTTTCTTATAATGTCCTGGCCCTGTAAGAAGAAAGTTATGAGAATATAGAAGGCAACAATTACCGAGAGTTCCTCAGTTCACCGATATACAACTCTTCGAGGCCTTGCAGTATCATAATGGGCCCATTCCCTTATATAAGTATGGGAAGAGAAGTTTTTCCTATCATCAATGAAGCTCCCACTGCCTTCCAGCCCATCAAGCCCCCATATCAACACTCACAACATCATCTTGTGGCAAGTATCGAAGAAATTGTTCTGCCCTTCCCATCCTATCTTGGTAAGTCAGTAATCATCCATCTCGACAAGATCAAGGCAGGAAGGTGGACAAGTATGATTATCATCACTCAGGTTCATTGTATTTATTGTCTATCTTTTCGTTTGAATCATGAGGGTATGAATTATTATCTGGGATACTAAAGTGTTTGTAAGAAAGAAAAGTAATATACATGTATATCCAAAGAAATACTTAGGTGGACGCAGGGACAAAATGTGTTTGACATATAAGGATTTGTCAAGGCCTGCTTTGTCAATTGCCTTTCTAGATCAAAAGCTGGTGATTAATTGCAGGCAAATTTTTTTCTCAACACCAGGATATGATGGAAGGTGCCCTTATGTAAGTCCACTAGAAGCGTGGATTAACAAAGCTTGTCAAAGCAATGCTCCTCTATGGCATTAGTTCCAAATCTTCCAGATCCTTAAGAGGGTAAAATTTTCTTTCCTCATCTAGATGAAGACCAATATGTACCCAACATATCATCAATGAGGTAATGGCATGGATTACATTAAAAGACAAAGGTAGGACATCAGGTATGAATTACTTGCTTAAATGGTTACATTGGTGGTATGATTTTACCTAACATATTCTAATTGCCATGCTTAGAGTAGGTAGGGTTAGTTACATTAGGCATCTTTTTGTGCGTTGCATTTGATGTATTTTTTAATGTCTAGTTAGTTTTTATTGTTCTTAGTTTGTTTCCCTCATTTTGTGAACAAGGCATGACATAAGTGTCTGCCCTTAGATGCTTTTAATCTCTTAGACGTTTAATATGTGTGTAGGTCTATAGGTACCACTAGATTCACAGGTTATCGAGTGCTCCCAGGAAGAGCACTCGTCTCACAGTTGGAGCCAGTGTTACGCTGGACCTTGTACCCAACGCATCTTTAGGTGTACCCCCAGGAGAGAGGGTCATTTTTTCGACCATGACGGGTGTTATTGAGCAATGGTGGTAATGTCTATACCCCTTGTCCCTCCTTTAGGGGTACTATGGCTAAATGTAATCGTTGAATTCCCTTTAAAGATGTTTTTAACCTTAGGGTTGATGTCCAGGTCCAGGCTAAGGGTTGACCACTGGGTCTCATGGCTCCATATCCTGCTTGCGCGCTCTAGTGGGATCTGGTTCATATACGATACACTCGTCCTCATTCGCAGCTGCTTTGTACACCCTCTTGGCCCTTCAATCAGTGGGTCCTTGCTCTCCCTGGTCTTATTTCCTCAGAGGAAGACATCCTCCACGTCAGGCTGTCTTCATGCTTTGAGGAGGGTGTTGAGGGATTTTACAACATTCTAGGTGTTAGATGGGGCATAACACCCTCTCTCCAGCCTTTCGTTTGGAGCGATTCACTTTTTTTAGCGTGTTTGGCACCTGGGGGTGCAAATACCCCAGGTAGCCTACCTTAAGCCTACCTTAGTCTATATTTTATTTTCATTTTCAGTTGACATTTTTATAATTTCAAATTGACTTGTTTTAAAGAATGTCGTATGCGAGTTTATTTAAAGTGAGTGTGAGATCATATAAATAGATCTCCTCACTTTCATTTGAAAATCAGAACTTATGAGATAAAACACTATGCATCTATTTTACCCTTCTAGGTCTCTTTGAAGGGATGCACATTCTCTGGAGGAAGATCCTTTTTATTTTTTATTTTTTTATCTGGGTTTTGACAACAAGGTTTGGTGTTTCTATTGGTTTGATGCTCTTTAAGGTGATGTTGGATTTGTTTGCTTAACACATGCATGAGGGTTATCTAGGATTACATCTTGAGTGCTCTTGCTATTGGTTGATGAATGATGTTAGAATTAGGGACTGAATGGTAGCCATTAAAGTTGCATTTTGTAACTGGCTAGGTCTTCTTCAACCTTTAGGCACCTTAACTTTGAGAGTACGTCCTTCTCAGGAGTACCTCTAGGGCTAGATCCTTAGGACTCTAGGAGTAGTGGTAAAACCAAGGTTAGTCTTGTCATGTACCCCAACTTCAATAACATTTTATGTTAAAGAAGACATTATATTTTATTTTTATTGTCTATTGACCATGTGGGGTCAAGGATGACTGTAATTAATTATGTTGAATATTTTATTAGTAAATAAATAAAAGATGAGACAAACATCCTAAGGAGGCTATTGAATGAGTGTCCATTGGCCCACTAGGTGGAATAGACTGGGGTGAGAGCAAACTAACACATGACAACATCCTCAACCACTTCTAGCTGTTGTAGGGGGCAACTTCCCTAATTTTGTGGTCATGTTCCCCAAGAAAGTGGAACAAGAGCAGGTGGCTCATTAAGTGAGAAATTGACCAAAAGACCTAGGCATGCATATATTTACCCATCGAATTTAGCAGGAGTCTGTTCAATCATTACCTTGGGAAATTTTAGAAATTGAGAAATGTGCACAAGAGATTTGATGAGGGGAAAAACAGAAGTGGTTTGTGTGTTAAGACTATTTTCAGAGCTAGTGCAGCTTGTTAGCTGAGTTCTTTACTGCAGAGTGCAGAAGTACTGTTGTTAAGTACTTCTGTGGAGTTGCAGGGGTATTCAATCCCATCCTATTACATAGTTCTTTCAACCTGGTGGATCCATGGACATGCTTGGGGTCCTAAGAAAAGCTATGGAGCTATCTTTAGGAAAAGGTTGGGTGGAACGGGCTCCTTGGGCTGTTTGTTTCCTTTACAAGTTATCAGGTTCTAATGTGTTAATTTATCTTTATGTAAGTAAAAGTACTGAAATGAAGTAGTCAATATTAGTTTACTATTATTTCTCAGATACTTGCATACTTAAGTCTGCATTTTGTTTAAGAATTTACCTATATTTGTTTAACAATATAAATGAACTTAAAATTAGAAAAGGTGGAATGATGAATAAAAATCATTTTTTGTATTTTTCCACTCACCATAAGATGAAGTACTCAAGTATAGAAGGTTGAATTAGAGGAATGATTATGTGGGGTTAAGATGTTTTGAATCTGTTTTACTTAGAAAACTTTTACTGATTGTGTAAGCAATGAATGATAATAATATTTCTATTTAGAATCCTATTTGTTTATATGTAAATTTCTCTAAAAATATTACACAGAACTTTTATAGTACATCTTTTGTTACACAACCTTAAAAATGTGCATAACATAATACTATAATAATTTCCTATTTTTAGGACTTATATATATATATATATATATATATATATATATCAAGTCTAGTGTAATAATACAATGGATACACAGACAATAATTTGAGAATAGTATAATAGAATAAATATTAATGTAATATAGTTAAATATTTACACTAGCAAAGAATACTAGTATTTATTCTAATGTTATAAGTATCTAAAGCAAGTAAATGGTAAATAGAGTAGTATTAACCAAACCAATATTATTATTATTATAAGATATAAACTGATTAGGTTTTCAAAACCCTAAGTTATTAATAGAGAACTCTATTATTCATTCCAGAAGCTATTGGAGATCAAGATAGATCCTACCTTTTTCTTTTAAATAAACTATGTTAACCTAGATATCAAAACTGCTTAATAAAAACCAGAACCGAGGTTAATCATATACAGTACTGTATTTATAGATAAAACCATTAAAATAATTAATTGCTAAAAGGTTTTATTAAGTCACGGCCGTAGCATTTTCTACTTCAAAGTTAAAGATAGAGCATAAAAAAAACTCTCGTTACAAATATTTTACTCTATGCTTAAGAAAACCCATTAAACAAAACACTATTAACCATATTCACACATAGGTCCGCAAGCTCGGCCTTTTTTAAAAACAACTTTTTACAAACAGAGTCATATTGTATACAAACAGAGTATCTAAATTCTTAAAACATTAACCAAAATTGTTACTTTAAAATGTTTAAAAATCCAAATACCTTAACATAACCATGGCCACGAATAATTTACAGAGTCGAGTAAAAAGGCCAAAGGAGAGCTTCATAGTGTATTACAGTATAAACAAACAATTTTTTTATAAACCCTAGAACAATATTATTTTTATCAACCTATCATCTGTTTACAAGATCCGTATCCCTAGGATGAAACCCTAAGGGTTATCACCGAAACGACCATAAAGCCTTCTCCATTTCTAAATCTAAACCAATCATCAAGTCGCCATAAGTTTTGAACCCGCGGTGAACTTTTTCCACAAGTACTAGCGATAACATCACAGACACATCCACAACGAAGGGAATCCCCAAGGTGTGGAGCCGAAGCTTACCGAGCATTGTCTTTCTCGCAACCTTTGCCAGGAAAATGCGTGCACTCGTTGACGGTGGGTGATACAAACCCTTTCTCCTACAGTCAAACAATATACTGTTAGAACTTAACTTCAGTTTCTTCATTTTTAAAAATATTTAAATCATTGCTGAGAAGAGTCATCGAGACTTACCTTTTATACACGGAGCTCGTTGGAGACGATGATAAAACCAAAGCCTTCAACCTGTGAATACTTCAGCCAAGCTCGAGAAAACGTAATGGCGAAATACCAACAGTGAACTGCTAAACGCTACGAGCAGCAAGAGAACCACGACTTTAGTGTAAGCTCACGATAATGGTAGAAAATAGAGCTTCGAAGTTCATAAAACGCCACCCCATAAACTTTAACGATGAGGTTACAGACCCGAGAAGGCTTATCGGTCACTCTTCCTGGCCAAAGGAGCAAAATCGATAAAATGAAGTCAAACAATGGCTAGGGTAAAAGGTTTTGGTTTTATGCTTAGGGTTGACACCAAAACCCTTCCACAAACGAGTAGCTTCCACATGGACTCCACTAAGCCTTCAATTTATATGCCCGTGGTATAGTTTTAGGCCTGCATTTCATGAATTTAAATAATTTCATTGCTTTGTTTATAATAAATCGTTTTCAATGTTTTGCATAGGATATATATACCTAGTTTAAATTATATATTAGGAAATAAAATTATGTATAGGGTTTGTTATATGACATGCATTCTATAATCACTTAGGATAGTATATATATTATGACATGCATTGTTTAGTTGTATAACATGTATTGCAAATTTACTAGGGATAGTGTGGATTTTATGCATCATCTGAATAATTGCATAGACCATATTTGTTTAGTTACAGAGTAGTATATAACCGTTAAACACAAATAGCAATGATGATGTTAAACCTTAGGAAGTTCTAGGTTTAAGCAAGAATAATTTTCATAGTTACAGAATATATGGAAGGTAATAGGGTTTAAGTACTTCCAAGCAACATAAAGCATGTTGATATTTTACATTCCTTTGTACTTTTAAAATAGATAAGCATCCTAGCAACGCTAACCTACTATCAAGAAACATAGTCTTGGTCATGGAACTGAGAGTTTCTTACACATCGTTATGATAGACTAAAAATAAAGTTCAGGACTTTCTTTTCCTAACTTACTCTTATAATCTTTCGAACTTTAAATTTATACCTCGTAACCTAGAAGTAAAACTTTACTAGTAAGGACAGTGTAAAAGCATCAAATCTACGTTAGCTTTGAGAAAGCTAAGTAAGCCTCGGGATAACCTCAAGCCCCTTCAGTAAGACAAGAAAACAACAATCAGAACCATACACTTGCTAGAAAGTAATCACCTGATCTGATGTTCATTAAATTCCTAACTCATGAACTTTCAAGACTGACATAAACTGAAAAAAAACAATGTTTGAACATGATTGGTATTTGTAACCTACATGGCAGTAAGTAAAACTTCTGTAGCTTTAGAAACATTTAACAAAGGAGAAATTACCCCCTAAGTATCTTCTAATATCTTACCTTGCATCCTATCTGATATTTTAAACTAAAGTTCGTTATAAAACTAGCATTTAAGCTATGGCTTAACTTCAAATGTCTTATAGAAAAATTTTAAATTTTTGTAGATTTTGATGTGTTACAAGTCTCCTCTAAGGTTTGCCAGTCTCTTCTTAGATGCCCTAGGTTAGGATAAGATAGGGATAGGGTTTACCTAAGTTTTCACACATTTCATCTCACAAAACCTAGTCTAGGGTTAGTCTTAGGCTAGTTCTAGATTAGTGTGGAGCTAGGTTAGGGTTTTACCTTTTCTTTTACTTCCCTACCCTACCGACTGCTGCTGTAGCCCTCATCTCACTTTCTCTGCCCTAGTTATTACCTTTTACTACCTCCCAAATCCTCGCTATACCTCTTCCAATCTTCGGTGCCTTTCCAAAACAGCCTTAACAGGCCTGCTTCATCCTGGGTTCCCTTCACTTGAGGCTCGGCCTCCATTCCCAGGGTTGTTCCCTTCCTCCGGCCTGCTCCTTTTATGCTCCCTCGCACCCTCGCTACGCCTAGCCTACCCACAGTACACCAGCACTGCCATCTTAAACTCTTGTCCATCCTCGCTATCTCCACCCGCAACCTACCCTAAGTCCCTTTCCACCTTCGCTGCTATAGCAACGTTTCCACTTCTACCCTCACTGCTCCCCTAGCAGGCTGCCTTAGCCTCCCCGAGCTGCTACAGCAGCCTTGCTGCTCCTTCAAACGACGTCGAAAACCTTACCTTTCTCCCTCTCATTGGTTCATTCCTATCCTCACAGCCATACCTTTCTTTCCACCCGAACCGGCCTCCAGATCTTATCGGCCTGCTCTAACGGCCTCGGCTTGTCCCCATCGCCCTCGACCTAGATCCTGAAAGCCTCGGGTCTGCCTCTTCATCCCGCGAGCCTCCATCCGCCACCCGTCCCAGGATCCTTGACAGAGTTAAGGTAGCCCAAAGGCTGCCTTTACAGTGCATCCTTCTCATTCTACCATACCTACGTACAATCAAAACGACGAGGGGTTAACTACATTTCATAACGTAAAGACTGGCAGCGTCCTTTCTTATCACGCATATAGCTGGTGGATGTGCGTCCTTTCTTATCACACACATAGCTGGTGTATGTAATTGCTCAATAATATTTTGTTTCATGTGATGGTTGTTGTAATCGCAGTGCTGAATAAACTCCGATCCACAAAACTATTTATTTCGAACTTTGCACTTGTATATCGACGCTTCGTTACATGCACTTTGTAGTTTGAATGCATATTTATGGTCGTGAATGTGATATTACTAACGCTGTGTTGATATGTTTATTTATTTATTTTTCATCACTATGCTTATACTGCACTAGTTAGCTCCGATTTGGGGTAAAATGTGATAAATAACATGATCATTACGACTGCTTTTATACTAATCAGTGTGGGAGTATATAGCGCATATTGCTCTCACGCTAACTTGCATTGATAACCGATACTCTTACTACTGATATTCTGAGTGTTATTACTGCCATGAATTAATAATTTAGGACATAAGGGATGCATTTGCAATATTTGTATGGGCATTCTATATACATCTTCTCTATTCTCATATTTGACTCCATGAAGACATTGGTGGTTTACGTCCTCATATGAGAACAAACAATTTTGGTGTTTTAGTGTCTTTGTAGGGTTGTAATAGGGCTCTTCCCTAAGAGGTTTCAACTTAAAGTAGTCGGGGACAAGTGATTAAGGTGAGAGTGGTCACTTTTCCCTTATATACTCGCTGGTGGCTTAGACTGCCATTTCAACTGGTAACACAATCCATAGCTTGAAAAACATATGTACAATAGTTGATAGAACTACATGCAGAACACCTTCTGCACTCTTGTCTTCGAGTTTCCTCATGCACATTTAAACCTATCTCTTGTGGATGTGCAAGAAACCAATCCACAAGAAATGCATTAGCAACAAAAATATTTGAAGGTAGCATATTGTAGCCAAAATCACTAAGGGACGAGCAGTAATTTCTTTCAATAAGCCTTTGAAAAGAGTAATAGTCTATAAATCTGGTACTGCACCAAAGTACCACCCAAATTATTTAGCAAATGTTGAGTTTGCAAGTTTATATGGGCATAAATTTCCTTATGTGAGACTATAGCTTGACATCAACATAAACCTGCATTGACGGTTCTTTAACAACCTCAATATCTCTTGCATTAATTTCTAGAATATATTGCCTTCCCTCTAGAACATTCGTCTTCACTCCATAGTCATCTTGCAAGCAATGGCCAAGTTCTCACACTGCATCTACCCGACCAAGAGTTGTTGCTTTTGCACATATAACTACTCTTGCCTTGAAATCCTTACCTTTTCTTGATCTTCCACTACCATTGAACTATATAACAACCAAATAATAGAGAACAACTGGATGCAATGGAAATGCAGCCTCCGCTATCAAGGAAACACATGAAACCCTGTTGTTGAGGAAACATAAATGAATTTGCAATTAAGAAATTCTATCAATGTACATTACTTGAATGCATTAGTTAATCACTCTATTGAGACAATCTATGGATTCACTTTAACGTAGAGAACCCACTTTAATGTGGTAGGCGTCAACACATATACATTGTCAAGGCTCTATGCATGTCGAGACCACACCCCAATGGACCTCAAAATTCAATATATGATAACTCGAGACATTGTATTTCAGTGAGTATGCAAAGATGAACATAAGAAAAATAATTCAAAAACCCATAATTACAAATCAATGCATCAAGCACATGAATCCTAGAATATAGTGATCAACATGAGAAAAATAAGTCAAAAACCCATACTTACAAATCAACGCATCAGGCACATGAATCGTAGAATATAGAGATCAACATGAGAAGAATAAGTCAAAAACCCATACTTACAAATCAACACATCAAGCATAAAATCCAGAGACGATAGGTCACTAGGCCAATAGTACTAAAACAATAAAAACATGGAAAGGGGGGTTCTTGATACAAACACACAATATAGCAATAAATCAATAGATATTCGAGATATCTCATAAGAGAACAAGATAAATAAAAAATCATAGAGTTAGAGTCTAAAAAAAACTAAAAACTATGTATCTAGTGATGTCGTTGTGTGTACGTATCAATGAAATGAGTTGGTGTCAAAAATACTTTATTTCCCATGTTGACAAAAATAACTTTCCTTACATCATAAAACATTAAGCACTATTTCCCATGTTGACAAAAATAACTTTCCTTACATCATAAAACATTAAGCAATTTTTGCAAGTGATTCATGCTAATGCTATCTCTTCTCCAATGTTTTGCACATCCTTCTATGTCTTGAATTCCTTGCCTCCCATGGTTTATATGAATAAAAATCCAGACATAAGCTTTAAAATGTTAGAAACCCTATTGACAAAAAAGGTAAAAGGGCAATCCCAATACAATAACATGTATTGGTAATTAAGAGTGGGGGACTCCATGAGTCTACACTAGGTTTGTCTTCATCGGAACACCATGTGCAGATAGACAATTTGAGGATGGGATTTGGAGCAAACAATGAGTGGAGAACAAGCAAAACCGAAATGTAAAAGCGAAGTAATCATATGGATATAATTGCAAGAAGTGAAGTGGTTCAAGAATGATAATGTTAATCGAAGAAAAACCTGCAATTTGCATGAAGGAGAGCCTATCTTTTTCTTAAAAGGATTTATGTAATAACACTTAATCTCACATGATGGAATTCGAATTCCAAACCAAAAAAACTCGTGTCCACGACCCGATAGACATAGATAGAGCTCTTCCTTAATTTGAACAGTAGGTCCCATAAATTTAGGAACACACAATCAGTTGGGACTCGAGAGGCGACACATGACATCTTTTTATTTAAAGAAACGTACGTGGCTTTTTTTTTAATTGGAAGGGAAGAGCAAATGATTCTTGAACACTGTCCACGAAGCCAACTTAAAAAAGAAACGTTTATCGACACAATTACCAAAATAGTATTGTCACTAACTTAATACAACACATATATTATACTCATAATATTGACGTTACTTTTTTTTTTTAGAGGAAAAAATACCTGACCTTGATATTCAATTGAATCAAAGGACATCATATACATTCAACCAATTATGGCGATCCATCAGCTGAGATGACAATACTATGGGGACCTCCAGTTCACAATAGTGAAAACCCTACATCCACATCATGGGCAAAATGGCCACCAAGCCTGTAGAGTACATGCTTTTACCATCATTCTGTATAAACAGGTCAGCATATTGCAATATATATCAAATATGACCATGAAGCAAAAAAATCCTGAGCATAATAAGAAGACTAAGAGTCTCTTCAGAGTCTGCTCAGTTCAAGAGTCATAAATAAACAAATACTGTGCACAAAGAAAGGGTTAAAACCCATCACATGCTAATAAAGATGAAAGTTACCATGATCAATGATCATGCCATTCATAGATTCCATGCAATTTCCAAATCTTGATTCAAGAGAAAGAACCTTTTTTGAGAGACTGTCAGCAATCTAGTTATGCTCATGATAAATGTGCTTCATGGTCATATCCGGAAAGGATTGCAGCAAATATCGAATGTCATCACACCAGTGACTCAGATGAGGTAAGTTAAGTGAGCACATCCTATTTGCCCATGAAATGATGACAAGGGAGTCCCCAAAAATAGTGAGTAATGGGATCCCCATAAGTTTTGTCACTGAAAGAAGAGCCCATAGAGCCAATAGTTTTGATCTTGTATTTGTACTGTTTCCACAGCCAAGAGAAAAGTACATACAGTGAGAGCCACTAAAATGGATCATGAAACCTGAACCCCCGATGTTCCCTGCAACTGCTCCGTCAAAAAACCCACAAGGATAGTTTATCTGAGGAGGCATACCAATGTTTCTTATTTTTTCCTTTTTCTTGGGAGTTGGGTAGAGGTGCAAGAGAGCTTCAGTCTGGAGAAAGATGGCATATACAGAAGGTTGTTTGTCCTCAAAATTACAACCATTTCTAAGTTTCCAGATATTCCAAAAGAGGAAGAGGGGTAAATATATTGACGTTACTTATTAGTCACTGAAAGCATCTACTATACTTTTCATTTTTCATTTGTAAGGTGAAGTGCCTTTTTATTTTTCATTTGTAAGGTAAAGTGCTTTGACGGTATCAGTTCAATTTTATTTTAGATTTTTTTTAAAAAGTTTTTTAATGTTTATAAAATATAATTTATTAAATTGATTTTTTTGAAAAAAAATTATAATTTTTAAATTTTACTCATTTGGTAAAATAGTTTATCGATAGGACATAAATATCGAAAGTGTGAATTAATTTTTAAACCACAAAAATCAGACTAAAAACATTTAATATGGAATGACATTGTTGAATTTTGTGTCCTAAAATTAAAAAAAGAAATGCTGTCCCTTTTCATATGATGTTTTGATTTTGATATGGCCAATTCTATATATTTTTATTTTAATGTTTTCATGAGAACAAACACTCAATTGATGTCACCACTAGTTCTAAAAACAAGTTATGTTTTTATAATTTCTCCTTACTCTCTTAATATCTATACTCAACCTATAACTTTTTTACTTTCTCAATTTTTATGGTTTGCATGGACTAGCCACTTTGTGGCATATTCACTTGTTTTAATTATATGTACATGTTCACACTCATGCATCCTTGGCTAGGGTCTGTTGTTTATTCATTTTAACATTAGTCTACTACCTTACTAAAACTTCTACAAAGATACTTTATTGTATCTAAAGTTACTTATTTGAGTAATATGTTCATGTACACACACAAAACACAACACTTATATAATAATAATAATAATATTGATATTATTTAGTTTTGTTATATATATAACTGAGAAACATGTCTTATATTTATAATTAGAAATGCCAAGGGGTTTGTACAATGGGTCGATAACTTCTTTTTGGGAGCTATTAAAGTTGAAATATAAGTAGAGTACTTAGTGCGATCCAAATATTGGGGATCCTTGATCAACAAAGCTCCTTTTCCCAAACGTTGGTTGCAAACCGCATCCATTCATATCAACCTAAAAGGATAAAAATTCCTAACATCCTGCTTGGAAACAACTTTACACCTGAGCTTCCATAGAACAAATAACACCACCATCTACAAGAACACTCCTTGAATAGAGAAGCTCTCTAGTACACTCTACCCTAAGGAAGCACCAAGTGATGATCCTCAACCCAACTCTAAGATCGTTTGGAAAACTCACATTCGAAAAGAACATACTGAATAGTTTATGAGTGCTAACAAACATGACAAAGATTGACTTCTAATAGATCAATCTTGTCCAACCTTTCCCTAAACAGAATCCCCTTGTAGATGACAAGCCAACTAAACACCCTCATCTTATAGGTAAGCTATATAGTCCAAACACTATGCAGACATCACACCTAACTCTCCACTACGTCCTTAGATACCTAATGAGAGTTAAAAACTAGAGAAATAGTATGTCTAGGAAGAAGAGTTGTGTGCAAACAATAGGAATCATACTACATCAATGGTAAAAAAAAACTCCACACATGGTCTTTCCAAAAGGGCCCTAACATACCAATGTTAAGCTTAAACTACTCAGACTCTAGAATAAGGCCATATAACTCCACGATAAAATTATGATTAATGGTAAGAAGTCCATACTCCTGAGTAAGGGGCTTCCACTCCTTCCAAGTGTGAAAATTAATATGCCATAAATCATGCCAAATTAAAATGTTCTTCCAACTCAGCCTGCTTGCTTAAGAGTATGACACCTCTATAAAACAAACCCCTTGCTCCGTTCAACTCCAAATTACTTAGCAAGCTAAATATTCCCAACTGGATTAATTTTCCTCCCAATACCACTATACCAACCTTTTAACAACTTTCCAAGAGGACCAAATGCTCATGAGAACGAGTGAACACAGAACTTGAAAGAGATGGGGATTGTAAATAATGTCATACAAAATGTTTATCAAACTTTTCCAAGATGTTCCACTGGCCTCATCTAGCGTTGAAACAAACAATTATAAGGTGCAAAATCCTCTAGGAACTGCCCCTTCCACATATTATCCAAAATACTACTTTGAGATGCAACATATATCAACCCAAAACTACCCTCATTAGTGGGTGTAGTGCATACATCCCAAGGCTCCAAAGCCAAACCTCTCTCGCCATCGTACTTCAACACAAATAAGCCACAAGAAGTTTATCAAGTTGTCCAAATTAAGTCATGTTGGGATACTGATAAGAGATACAATACATGCGGGAGACTTGGAGGATGTGTCCAACCACAATCAACTTCTCTTCAAAGGGAAGACCTTTATAATGTCAACGATGTGACTTACTTTGAAATTATTATAGACACCAATCCAACATGGAAACCAATGACAACCCAACTGTGAAATGGATATCAAGATACCTGACTACAAGTCTTAGAATAATTTGAGTCTAGGATGCAAGAATACACTAAAGAGGGGAATCCAACCCAAGCATCCAACAATCAATTTTACAAGCATTGACCACAACCCCTGAAGCAACACAAAAAGGTGTCCATACAAGAAATATCCCCATCAACAAAACCATGTTCAACATTGATAGAGAGAAGGGAGTCATATGTAAAATGATTGTTAACCATATATGAACTATATGGGAGAAAAATACTTCTGATTGACTTGCAATATGAATTTCCTCCATTAGTTCATAATGTTAGGATTATTAATCCTCCCTTGTCCAATTTGGTCATATGTCTAAATCAGGATTCATGTCTAAATCGGGAGTCCATCCAATCTATTCTTAGTCACTAGCACCATTGGGTCCACTTGGCCTAATTGGGGCACATGTTTCAGTCATTAAAGTGTGGGGAACACTAATTGAGGCCTATTGCCTCTGGCTGCACTTGCATGCATCAGTTTAGGAGCCTCCTAAATCAATTCCTACAATTTAGGAGCCACTGGGAGTACCGATACCCACCAAGGTCAGTTGAGTTGAGTTGGTGACTAGTCAAGCTCAGTTAGGAGTCAGTTACATTCAGTTCTAGTCCTCTATATTCAGTTAGCGCTAGGTTTGCATGGCTTCATGCAGGAAGGGCGCATTCCTCACCTACCACAGTCAGTTAGCCTTAGTTAACACTGAATTAGACACTTGAGTTGTGTTTTAGAACTCCGATGAACTACGACAATGATTTAGACAAGGTCTTAGTTACCTACAGTCAAGTAGAGTCTAATCAGTTCAAATTTCCTCATGTGGATTCGAATTGCTTGTGGCTATTTAGCCATTTTACTTTATTGTAATTATTATCTAATTAGTTTTTGATTAATGAAAGCATTCATAGTTGCAAGCCATTTTTGCACTGTTTCATTCTTCAATTGTTGAGTAAATTGTGTGATCTATCTTGTGAGTTGTGTGTTTATCCACAGATCTATGTGCTCAATTTAATATGGTATCAGAGCCTTGATGGACAAGGCACCTCTCCTCCTCAGATCTCCAGCTGGATCATTTTTTTGAGCAATTTGCTACATTCCTACTCTGCACTAGAAGCAGAAGGTTTACCACTTAATACCCCAAGTTAAGGAATTGTTGATCAAGCTTTCTTGATCAATTATGCTAGGTGTGATGAAAACTTGAAATGTGCAGGTAGTCGACCTTATTTCTTCTGTGTGATTGTGTGATTTACAGGTTATCAGTTCTTCTCACTGCATTCGCTACAAGCAGCTCTTTCTCCTCACTGCATTCGCTACAGTAGCTAAATCTTCTTCAGAATGGCCTATCCAATAAAGCCTCTCACTCCTTTCAATTAACACCAGTGGAAGGAGGACATGGAGATGCAACTTCACTCCAAACAACTTTTCGGGCTCACAATGAATACAGAGGAAGAGTCGGTTCTTAATCATGACAAAGAAAAATATTTCAATAGGCTTGATGCGGCATATGGATGCGTGTGCCTCTCAATCTCTTGAGATCTTCTTTTCCACATCAAAGGATTGAAGACTCCCAAGGAGGTGTGGGATAAGCTTGCTTCATTGTTTGATAAGCAGGATGATCTGAGGGTCTATCAGCTTGAGAATGAGTTTATCTCCCTTCATCCATCCAATTTCAAAACACTAAATGAATTCTTTACAAAATTCAAGAGCTTGGTGTTCAAATTGAAGCTATGCAAGGTTGAAAAGGAGGATGATCAACTTATTCTTGCCATCCTCTCAAAACTTGGTGTAGACTATTCAGTCTTTGTGTCAACCTTTCATTCAGTTAAGCTCACTACTCCAAACTGGAAGATGCCCACTCTTAACAGCTTCATTGAATCTCTCACTCATGAACATGACAAGTTGATCCAAATGGGGATGATTCGATCTCCGAAAGATCAAGCACTAGTTGCAAGAGGAGGTGACATAGCGAATGATAAAGGAAAGCAAAGAGATGAGTCTCCTATGAAGAAAGAGCAGTCAAATGAGCCTTTAGGTTCGAAGAGAAGCAAGAAGAATGGAACAGGGAAGACCCTTTGTTCCTACTGTGGAAGGGGCTTTCATCCAGATAGCTCCTGCATGAGAAGACAAATTGATGAAATGACTCTTCTTCTGAAGAAACATAACATTATTGCACCTGCTAGCTCAAGGAAGGATGAACACACATAAGACATAGAAGACACAGAAGATTGCTTCGAAAGAGGTCATGCATTGAAGGCCAGATGCTCAATAGCACATGCTTTCCTCATTGATTTTGGATCTTCCAATCATATGGTTGCATCCATCGAATCATTCTCCTCTTTACAGTATTTTGATGTTCCTAGTATTCAGCTGGACAATAACAGTAGAGTTCAAACCAAAGGGAAGGGCTCTATCAAGCTTGAACATGGAAGGTTCAAAGATGTGCTCTATGTTCCCTCACTAGACTCAAACCTGTTATCTGTATACCAGATGAATCATACTGACTCTCCAAAGCGAGTGATTGTTGTAATCTCACATATCACATAAGGTTACCAATAATACATACTAAACATACATAAATATAAACAGAGACAAGAGACAAGAACAGATAAGATAGAACAGTATATCTTATTATAATGAGTTCATACAAAGCACAGAACTGAACTGAGTTCTTGTGTGGCTCAACAGCCTAATATATACAAGTTACAAACAGTTACAAAATAAATACCTGTCGGTTCGGTGAACCGACACGACTGTTAGTTAGCCGACTTAATTAACTAGTTTAGTCGGCCGACCGACATAGTCGGCTGATCGACTAGTCGGTCCATCGACTTAGTCGGCTGACTAAGTCGGTCTTCGTTCCAGTCAACTTATGTCGACTTTCTCCTTCTACATCTCCCCCACGAACAAAACATTTCTTCGTCCCGAAGAAATAGGGAGGTACAAAAATTTGTTAGTGTTGGTCGGACCCTGCAAAACTGCTACTGAGGTGGACTGTGCAGACGGATCGTTATATATATATATATTTTTTGATCAGTTTCTGTACCGTTTAAGTCGGGCTCCATTGACGAGCTTCCGAAATACTAGGCCCTGCAATGTTTTTAGTCGGACTGAACCATTGGGGTGTATTTCTTCGACAACATAAGGTCCCATCCATTCTGTATGCAGTTTCTTTGGTTTTCCTTTTACTCGACTGTTATAGAGTAGAGCTAGGTCCCCGACCGACAAGTTTTTGTTCTTGATGTTACGGTCGTGCCAGGATTTCTGCTGTTGTTTTTGGATTTCCTGGTGTTGAAGAGCCATAAGTCTATATTCTTCCAGATTACTGAGTTGGAACAGTCGATCCTTTCTTGCATGCTCGACATCGATATGTAGCAGGTGAGCGACAATAGGTGCCTGCTGTCAGAAGTGTAGGGGGACGACTGCTTCTTGTCCATATACCAGTCGAAAGGGGGTTTGGTCGGTCGACCGTTTATACGCAGTCCTGTATGCCCATAAGACTGCAGGGATTTTTTCATCCCAGTCGTCTTTGTCGGTATTGCATATTTTAGTTAACCCTTTTGTCAATGTTTTGTTGAAGGCTTCAATCGCACCATTCGACTGAGGATGGTATGATGTACTTCGACGGTGGTCAATGTGAAACTGGTCGGTCAGATTTTTGATGGTTTTGTTAATGAAGTGAGATCCTTGGTCGCTGATCAATGTGAGTGGACATCCAAATCGAGTAATAATGTTTTCATAGATGAACTTAGCGGCTACCTCACTTGAACATGTTTCGACAGGTTCAGCTTCTGCCCATTTAGTGACATATTCCACTGCAGTGATAATATATCTGGCACCTGATCGTCTGGCTGGGACAGGGAATGGTCCTATGAAGTCTATAACCCAAATTTCAAATGTGAGACTAGGGTTTACAGATATCAGGGGAATTTCTGTGCTCGACAGTGGTCGACCAAGTCGTTGGCATCTGTCACATCGACTAACAAAGTTTTTACAATCCTTGTGAAGTGTCGACCACCATAATCCCGACTGTTGGATTTTCCTGGCAGTTGTGTCGGCTTGAAAATGTCCTCCTGCCGGTCCATAATGTGCTTCGTGCATGATCTGGTCTCGTTCATGGTCAAGTACACATATTCTAAGGACATCGTCTAACCCCATTTTATATAGAAATCCATTGATGAGGCTGTATGGTGCAGCCTTCATAGCTAGGATTTGCTTTTTCTTAGTGTTCAGATCTTCTGGTGCCTGAACTGTCTCTAAGAACTATGCTATCTCTTCCAGTTCTTCTGGCACTGCTTCTATACGAAATAGATGTGCGTCCGGCAAGTCGTCGTCGAATCCGGTCGGTTCCTCTCATGTGTCGATACGGGATAGGTGGTCAGGTCCGACATTGAGCTTTCCCGGTCGGACCACTACTTCAAACTCAAACTCTTGAAAAAGAAGTAGCCATCGACAAATTCGTCCATGATGAAGGGGTTTATTAACAAGGTATTTCAACGCTTGATGGTCGGTGTAAAATATGAAGGGGTTGGCTAACAGGTAATGTCGATATTTTTGAAGGGCAAAGACCATACCTAGGGCTTCCCTCTCGGTGGTCGAATAGTTATTTTCAGCCTTATTTAGTTTTCGACTGCTGTAGACTATAGGGTAATCCATCCCATCGTCTCCTGGTTGAGTCAGGATTGCACCAATAGCTATCCCTGATGCATCAATATGCACGTGAAATTTGGTCGACCAATTTGGAAATTTAAGTATGGGGGCTTCGACCAGTTTTCTCTTCAGTTTGTCGAAGGATATTTGGCATTCCTCTGTCCACCTAAATTCTTGATCTTCTTTTAGCAGCTCTTCCAGAGGGTAGGTCATGTCTGAGTAATGTCTGATAAACTTCCTATAATACCCTGTATGTCCTAATAACACCCGAACTTGTTAAGGGTTTATTGGAGGCTTCAAGTCGAGGATGATTTTAATTTTGGCAAAATCAACCTTAATACCATCTTTGCAAACAACATTTCCTAGTAGTATCCCTATGGGGGTCATAAAGATACACTTCTTAATGTTTAAGGAGAGTTGGATCTGTCGACATCTCTCTAGCATAAGTCGGAGCCATGTGCAGTGGTCCTTTAGGGTGGAATATATAGTCCAGTCGTCGAAGTAGACTGCCATGGTTTTATAGATGTATTCCTGGAAAGTTTTTACAACAATTATAGAAAAGACTACAGGTGCATTCTTTAGTCCAAAAGGCATAACCCTATAAGCAAAAGAACCAAATTCACAGACAAATGTTGTTTTCTTCTGGTCTTCCTTTGCTATAGGTACTTGGTTATATCCTAAAAATCCATCTGTGAATGAGTAGCATTCATGTCCTGCCACTTCATTCAAGATTTCATCAGCATAAGGGGTTGGGAATGGATCTTTTAGTGTGACTTTATTAAGCTCTCTAAAGTCGACACAAATTCTTAACCTAGTCGGATCATGTTTCTTAGGCTGTACGACCATGGGGATTGCCCATTCCGACTGGTTGATGGGGTAAATGATTCCTGTTGCTAACATGTTGTCTATTTCTTTCTTAACTATTTCCTTATACTTATGAGCTAGTTTATAAGGTCGTTTTTTAACAGGTCGGACATCAGGTTTAGTATCTATTTTCATCTCTCCCATTTCCCGTACTAGTCCTTTTAAGTCTTTGTAGTCCCGTGCAAAGACATCTTGGAACTCTCTAAGTAGGTTTACGATTTCAGTGGTTTGATGTTCGTTCCAATAGTCTCCAATCTTAGCTATCTTTGGACGGTCGTCATTTGAAATGTCGACCTCCTTTGTTTTCACTTTTGCATCCAGCCACTCTGGTGCTTTAGCTTCATTGATCGGCCGACTTCCCTCTTTGAACTGTGAGAATGTAGCAGGAAAGTCGGCTGCAGTCATTCTGTCAAGGTCGGGTTTATCTGTGGTCTCGACTTTCAAGATGGAATAGATAGGTTTGTTAGTTTCACTGTGTTCAGGGTTCCATCTAAAGCTTTTGCCGATGGTGTGTTCATTTTCTAAGTGCAATCGGTTTGACTGTGGTCTGGGTGCAGTTTGTATAGAATGGCAATCCTTGATCTGTCGGTCGGTCTGGGAGGGATGATTGACGGTCGGCTGGAGAAATTGTTTAATTTGCTGTGCTGTCTCAGCCAAGTTCTCGTTTTGAGGTATAAACTGGAAGTCTTTGATAAAGTTTTCTCTCAATTCCTTCCAAAAGAAGGTTTCTCCCCTAGCTTCCTCCATTTTATACCATTTGCTAGGTAAGTCGTCTAAGGTTGAAGGAAACAAATGGGGCCAGGCTCTCTCGTCTTTGTAACCAAGTCTTCTCCACTCCTGTTCACAAGTCCTAATGCGGTCTTCTGGGTTCTGGCCTTGAGTGAAGATAGGGATTTGGGCTTCCTGTGTTAGCTTATTCCCTCCAAACCGTTCGACAAAGAAGGTTGAAGCAGTTGTCCAGGTCTGTAGTTTTGATTGATGGGTATCCCACCATCTAGCTGCTTGACCTATAAATGTTTCCACTAAGCTTTGCAGTCGACCATGTTCTCTAATATTTTTAGAGACTTGTTCGACATGCATGACTGGGGATTCCCTCTTCTTATACCGGGGTAGTTGAGTATTGTTTAAGTTCGTGGGTTGTAAGGTAGGGCGTTCTCTTTGTTTCTTTTCAAATTTTTTTGGGATAATTGATACGATGAAGCACTGTCAGGTGGGTTTTTTCTGTACTGTTTGAATAGTCCAGCACCCTCTTGCTTGTGTTTCGTAGTTTTCTATCTCCCAGTCATAGAGTTCAGCGTCCGAATTATAGCCAATTGAGTCTGGGTTACCTAAGTAAAGCTCCCCTCGGGTGTTTGGTTCAGTATAGTCGGTATTGTTCTGGATCTGATAAAGTTGTCGGATATCGACTTCTTCATCAATCGGTTCAATCCAAGGTTGTCCTTGGGATGGATTGATAGGTACTATGACCTTTTGGCCATTTCCTTTGAGCTTAATACGTTCTTTGTCTAAAGAGATAGAAGCTTTCATCTTCCGACCCCAAGGTCGACCTACAAGGGCTGGGAAGGAGCTAGAGCCTTCCTTTGGGTTAATAATTTCGAAATCAACCTTGGTTGATATTCCTTTGATGGTCGTGTCTACATTTTTCCAAACCCCAATGGGTTCAATGAGACCTTGGTCGGCTAGTTTTAGATAAATGCCTGACTCATAGAGTCGAGGTTTGCCCATCTTTTCCCATGTGTCTTGGGTCATAATATTTTCCTAAGACCCGAAATCAAGCACCACTTGTCGGACATGAAAACCTTCGATTTCCAGGTCGACTAGAGGGTCGACATCGTTTTTGTCTTTTTGATTTAGGTTGCAAATGTTCTTAGTTTGTTTTTCAGGTTGAGTACTTTTGATTTGATGCAATAAATCAATGAAGTGGGCTACCGACTCATCTGTTTGAATGAGATGAGTTAACTGCTGTGTCATGCTAAGTCGGCTGTGAGTAATGTCTTCTTGCTGTGCGATGTTTTGAAATATGTGTGATGCCTCTTGATAGGTGTGTTTTTGTTTTATAGGGTCTGGATAATTAGTTGTGTTTTGTATTTTGCTAATTTGGAGGTTATCAGGCCCTGTTTTTGTGCCTTGACGAGTGACAATATGCAGATTTTTAGTATGTCATACATCATGCTTTTGTACACAGGACAAGACATTAACATTCTTTTTCATATTAATTTTTTCCAACATAGTAGGACAATCCTCCAAGGAGTGATCGCCTACTCCACAATGCGTACAGAATTTCAGGTCAGTTCTATCCTTGTACGGACAGTCTGCGCATCTGTGCCCCTCTTTATAGCAAATGAAGCACTGGCTAGGTCGACGAGTGCGTATGTCTCGATTCCCAATGAATCGACCTCTTCCAAACCCTTGTCGTCGATTATCATACCGATGTTCATATCGTCGGCCGTTAGCTTGTTGCCCATTCTGATTGTTTGAATTGCTCTGCTCATTAGTCTGTGCTACTGCGTTTGTTTGGTAGACGGCCTGGTAGTTCTGTCTATTTTTCAGGTTCAGTTGACAGTCGGCCATGTTGTGGCTTTTTGTCTCGCAGATGGAACACCAGGAAGCCTTTCCATTCTTCATGTTGTATGGACAGTCTGCTGTAGAATGGTCTCCACGTTCCTGGCAGATGTCGCAAAACGCTTTAGTCTCCACAAAACGGACATCTTGTCGGCTGTACTGCTGTCGACAAGTATCTTTTGAATGACCGGCTGTCGAACAGTTTGTACACCAGATCTCTTGATTCTTCAGGGTCAACTCTTCTAAAGACTTCTGGACATTTTCTAGCTGTTCCTTTAGGAGGTGGTGTGTTGGATATGCAGGGATATCTTCGTCCATCTCGACCTGCAGAGCTTTTGTCAGCGCGTCTTCATATGTCTTGAAGGTTTCCAGACTGATATGTTGGCGAAATTTCTATGATAGACCTGCAAAGAACCATTGAATTAATAATTGTTCGTCAATAACATAATCTAGCTGGCTCAGTAGGTCCTTCCAGCATTTGTCATAGTCGCAGACAGTTTCTCCTGGCTTCTGTTGGGTAGTTTTCAGCTTTTTGGCTGCCAGGTGCTTAGCGTCTGGGGTTTTGTAAAAGGACAAGAATTGCGCCTTTATCTCAGCTTTGGTCGCCTTGGGGGTCCTTTCTGTGAATGTCATGAACCATGTCAAGGCTCGTTTGCGTAGGGCCCTTGCGAACTGGGCCATCTGTTGTTCTTCATCCGTGACCTGGTTTGCTTCCCAGGTCGACTCACAGATGAACCAATGTCGTATGGGGTCTTCATCCCCCTCGTAGAGAGGAATGTGAGCAGTGCCGTGAGCCATGCTTGAATCACTATCACTACTCTCAGAAGTTGGCGAGGTGGGAGGTGTGGGTGGTGTTGAGGGAGGTGGGGTTGTTGATACAGTCGAACCTGTGGGGGTGACGATGGGGTTTTGGTCGACGGAACTTATGCTTCCGTCGGTGGTCGATTCTTTCTCGCCGTACAACGGATTGTTGATAATTTGTCTTCTCGATGGCCCACTGTCACTTTGCGTGCTCAGGTCTGACTCTTGGGTGTCTTCTAAGGTTGTATGTGGCAGGGGGGGTGCTCCTTCATGTGTCGGTAGGAGCAAGTGGATACTCCGAAAGGAAGGTGCCGTTTGAAAGGTCACCCAGTTTCCTTCGACCGGTCGACGTATAACAAGGTGTCGTCTCGGGTACGGTTCATCACCTAGTTGACTCCAGATTGTGATGTCACTAGCTCTCAGTCGGAGGTCATCTTCAATAATAGTCTGTATTACGGTATGTGAATTGGCAGGGGATAGGGTTACTTCATCGAGAACCGTTATTTGGAGAGATTCTTGCTGCTCTATCCACACTTCGTCATCCTGAGGGGCCGTCTCGTCGTCTACGCCTTCTTCTTGTCGGTCATGACTCGACTCTGGCGGAATCTCATCACGGTCGGTCTCCCTAGGGTTTTGTTCTCGATGCAGCTCGTCGGCTCGTTCACGTCTGGCTTCCCTTCTCTGTTGTCGTTCGTCCCGCTCGATTCTCTTAATGTCCGACATACTTTCATACAATACTATTCCTTCGAATCCTCTTCGGTCGACTGTTCATTACTAGCTTGGTCGACTGGTATCCACTATGCTCCCTCTCCGACACACGACCAGCTACCCCCCCATAGCCTACTCGACACTTTTTAGAAAGCTCGGATAATGTTGTCTATTTGTTTAGGAAGTATTCCCACTCCCTTTCAGCGATGAATTTCTCCCACTTCTTTTGCTTCTCCGCCCAGTTAGTGTTTGATGGTGGTTCGCACAGCGGTGGTCGAGGTTTGACGATATGGCCTGCC
>LPNX010564878.1:303047-368506 GCA_001517045.1 Pseudotsuga menziesii | reverse complement strand
TACAAATAGTTACAAAATAACTACCTGTCGGTTCGGTGAACCGACACGACTGTTAGTTAGCCGACTTAATTAACTAGTTTAGTCGGCCGACCGACATAGTTGGCTGATCGACTAGTCGGTCCATCGACTTAGTCGGCTGACTAAGTCGGTCTTCATTCCAGTCGACTTATGTCGACTTGCTCCTTCTACAGTGATATTTGGTCCTGACTCAGTGGAGATCACATATATCTCCACTAGAAACATCATAGCGAAGGGTGTTGCAAATCATGCCTCCAAGGCATATGAGTTCTCACACTTCATGCCATTTTTAGAACTAGTGCATTCTCAACAGCCACTTGCAAGGGAAGGTAAAATCATTTCATCTACTTCTTTTGTTGCTTCCACTAGTATTGCAGATCCAATTATATCAGTTTATGAGATTGAGATTCAGGGTGATTCAGATCTAGATCCAGTCCCTACTTCCAAACAGGAAGCTAGGAAGATGACTGGAAACCCATTCGACACTCAGAAGGGAAAGACCCTTGCGCTATGTCATGCAATATTACCTCTTTCAGAGAGATGCAATAGACTCCCAGTAAGATGCTACATGGAAAGGGCTTAGTCTCACTACATTCAAAAGAATAGAGCTGATCATACACCTCTTCATCCAGCAAGAGACAAAGGTTACATTCCTCCTTCCTTCCATCATCATTTTGGGAAAAGAAGGAGAAGTCTACATGCTAGGCCCCAGGATACCCATGCACATAACATCATGCATGCTGCTCCGCTACATCACAGAGATTGCAGCAACACATTTTCAAAATTTTCAAACTTGAATCCTAATTCTATCTGCTTAGTTAGAGTGGGGGCTTTTTTCCCATGTGGTTGTTTCCCCAGATCCTTGTATTGAGCAGTTACTTTACTTTACTTAATGTAATCAGTGACCTATGGTCTTAGTTACCAGGTCCCACAGATTGTGCAAGTTAGCATTCAGGGGGGGTGTTAGGATTATTAATACTCCCTTGTCCAATTTGGTCATATGTCTAAATAAGGAGTCATGTCTAAATCGGGAGTCCATCTAGTCTATTTTTAGTCAGTAGCACCTTTGGGTCCACTTGGCGTAATTTCTGCACATGTTTCAGTTACTAAAGTGTGAGAAACACTAATTGAGGCCTACTGCCACTGATTTCACTTGCATGTATCAGTTTAGGAGCCTCCTAGATCAATTCCTACTATTTAGGAGCCACTAGGAGTGCCGATACCAACCAAGGTCAGTTGAGTTGAGTTGGAGATTAGTCAAGCTCAGTTAGGAGTCAGTTACATTTAGTTATAGTCCTCTACATTCATTTAGCACTAGGTTTACATGGCTGGATGCAGGAGGGGTGCATTCCTCACCTACCGCAATCAATTAGCCTTAGTTAACATTGAATTAGCCACTTGAGTTATGTTTTAGAACTCTGATGAACTCCGATAATGATTTAGACAAGGCCAGTTAACTATTGATTCCTCCAATAATGATTTAGACAAGGTGTTAGTTACCTACAGTCAAGTAGAGTCTAATCAATTCGAATTTCCTCATGTAGATTCAAATTGCTTGTGGCTATTTAGCCATTGTACTGCATTGCAATTATTATCTAATTACTTTTTTATTAGTGAAAACATTCACAGTTGCAAGTCATTTTTGCATTGTTTCATTCTTCAATTGCTGAGTAAATTGTGTGATCTATCTTGTGAGTTGTGTGTTTGTCCACAGATCTATGTGCTCAATTTAGTACACAAGGCACAATACTTACTAAGTTTTTGCAAATGGGGTAGCAAGAAAAGTGGGATTTATTGGGGGGAAAACTCCATAGTTAAGCACACTCAAGTCAAAGGGGTCTTGGTATGGGTACATCTTGGGAAGTCCTAGTTATTTAGTGCATGACCCTAAGGTGATTATTGATGCCATGCAATTCATTTCGCTAGTCTTAATTGCATGTTTATGTATTTGTAACTCTGGTAGATATTTTGACGTATATTATCAGTGTATGTTGTTGTACCCCCATTGGAGATGTGTTTGTCTCCTTGTGGGATGTCTTTATTGTGTCTAGACATTGAGGTACAACCTTTGTTGTAAGTCAAGGCAATAGTCCCCAGTGTGATATCACGTAATGTGTATTTGGAGTCTCTCTAGGAGAAGTCGACCCTGCTAGTGAAATAGGTCGGTCTTGTCATATAAAACTTCAGTCACTTGATTAGTATAAACAGGGAAGCACCCTCCCTCATTTATACACACCTCACACTCACTCAAGTTCACATGAGAGAGAGAGAGAGAGAGAATGGAGGAGATATATATAGATTTTGAATACTTTTTACTACTGAGATTGATCATCTTATGACAGTCTTTGTGACTGTACTATTCTGAGGAAGTTTGCAGGGTTTTCTCCTTTGTGGTTTCCCCGGTGAAAATAAATGTGTCTTGCGTATCTGTTATATCTTATGCATCTTGTTGTACTTGTTATTATTTCAGACAAAGATCCTAATTAATCTAATAATTTCTAGAAAAACTAACATGGTATTAGAGCCTCTCTGAAAGAAGGCACTATGCAGCAACGAAAACTAGGGATTCCTAGTTCAAGGTGTTCTCTCCACAGATCATCAAGAAAAGAGGGATAGGATAACTTGCCTCAATAGGGCACATATTTTGGTGGAAGCAGTTTCAGAGTTGAAGAAGTTTCATTTTTTACCCTATCCCTCGTTCCGAGACAAACTAGGGCATCAAGTTTCATATGCTTGCCACCTTAGTCTTTAGAAAGTGACCTTGCTGAGAAAATCACCTTAAGGAGGTACATCTTTCTGTCCAAACAGAATTCCCAAGCTCCAAGTTTGGGAAATTAGGGTTTCTCTAACAAACCTTGGGTCAGCTAGCTCTGGAACCAGGTTATACACCTCAAATCGTACATCATTGAAGAAGTTCTAGATCTAGAGAGAGATGAGGCTAAGGCTACTCATAAGAGGAGCTTGGCTAAGGCCAAGAGAATTATTGCAGATTCTATTAAGGATTACCTCATCCCCCATGTGCCTTTATTCAAGACACCGAAGGAAGTATATGATGCTTTGACAAAGATGTTCGAAGGAAATAACATCAACCAGAATATGACCTTGAGGGACAAATTGAAGAATGTGAAGATACAAAACTTCAAAACTATACAGTCTTACTTCGCAAGGGTTTCTCAAATCAAAGAACAACTTGAAGTAGATAAAGAGAATGTCGAAGAAGGATAAATTGTAATGACTACCTTGAATGGTATCCCTAGATCATGGGACTCATTCATTCAAGGAATCTGTGCAATAAGGAGGATGATATCTTTCAACAAACTCCCAAAATAATGTGCACAAGAAGAAGCTCGACTCATTACAAGAGAAGAGAATATGGAAGCAACTGAAGATCAAGCTCTCATAGATCACACCAGGAAGAACTTCAAGAGGAAGGAGAAGAAGGAGAACTTTCATCACAACAAGAAGAATGGCAAGAAACAAAATAATACCAAGAGAGATCCTTCCAATGTTCGATGCTATACTTGTGATGAAAAGGGAAACTTTGCAAGAGATTGTCCCATTAGGAAAAGGAGACACCATGCTCATGTTGTCACAACAAGGTTTCAACCCAAAATCCTACGACATCCGACGAAAAGTACTGTTTTTTCGGATTTCAATTTGAAATTTTGAATTTTGATTAAATTGTAGAATTAGTTGTCGAATTTCCGACTTACATTTCTATTGTTGAATTTCTGACTCCAGCTCGTCGGATATTTGACTTCAAGGACGTCGGATTTTTGACTCCACTATTGTTGGATTTCCAATCACGTTGTCATCGGATATGCAACGTAGCATCATCAGATTGGCGATGTAATTTCCCTTTTTGTTTGCAATGGTAACTAGGCCTTTTGCAACGATAACTAGGTTAATATCGTCGATTATTTGACGACTTTTGAATTTGAAAATATATAAATTATAGAAACATTTCAACATGTTTTCTATAGAAGCGACATGGGATTTCAGGAATTGTTTTATTTTTCGACGGACACTTTGCGAAATTATTTTATCTCTCAATGGGCTGTTTGCAGACATCATTTTATCGGTAGACGATTTGCGGAAATTGTTTTATTTTTCGACAAACCACCGTTTGTGGAAATAGTGATGTGTGGACCTTGATTTTTTAAGGTTGTCGATAGTCTTCATTCAATATTTTTGTGACAAAATGTCAAATAACAATATTACTAATCCAAACGAACAAAATCGACAATTGCTTGCTATATTGTGGGATGCAACGAAAAGAAGGGGTGATGGGAAATGTTATTGTGCATGTAGTCAATGCAGGGGATTTAAGAGGAGAAGAATATTGATCACAACAACCATAAAACATTGTAGGGAACATAGACATGCTAAGGGGGGGAATGAATATCGTCCATTTGTAAGTTTAGCATTATAAAGATTTTTATATTTTTTGCTTTGTTAAATGTATGTATTATTTTAATATTTCCTATATTAACTTATATCTATTGCTGTCTTCATGTAATTATAAAGGAAAGACATCCTATGACATATCGTCTAGAGGAAGTTCTTTCAGAACAAGTACTGGAGGAACATGGAGCTATGCTTAATGGAGAACAAGTTAATAATCCTATTAAAGAAGATGATCATACTGATAACGTAGTTGAAGATGCTGGTACAAATACATTGATCCATGCTTCATTTAATGTTAGAATGGATTATGATGACGACGATGATCATGAAAATATTGATGACTTTGATTATGTTCATGATATACCTCTTCTTGAGAAGGAATACAAACCTATTTATGAAGGCTCCAAAACAAATCTTCTCTCTACTATAATGTTGATAATGAACTTGAAGGTTATGAATGGTATTTAAAACATATCAATCACACAGATGTTAAGGTATGTAAAATAATCCATCACATACATATGACCATGATAAATGTTATATTTGTTCCTCTTATAATTGTGTTGTTAATTCTCAATTCAAATTAATACAGATGAAATGTGTTTCGTTGATATTATTTATATATTATATTAACTCTATTTTTATTTTAATTTGATGTAGCTTGATAGCTGAATTTTTGTTACCACCATCAAATATTTTACCTCGCACATATTGAGATTTATCTTCCATCATGAAAGATATTGGAATGCATTATGAAGCGATTCATGCATGCCCCGATGACCATGTTATATATTATAATCAACATGAATTTGCAATAGAATGTCTAGAATGTCATATAAGTAGCTATTGAAAAGATTAAGTAACAAAAAAGGTGCCTCACAAGGTTCTTCGTTATATTCCCATCATTCCATGTTTGCAACGACTGTTCAGATGCAATATCATAGTGCAATTTATGGATTACCATGCAAGGAACATAAGTCAAGATGATGTTATTCGAATGCCTGCAGATGGTTCTGCATTTATAGATATGGAGGAAAAGTGGCCTCACTTTAAAGAAGAACCCCATAATCTTAGGATTTATTTGGTAGCAGATGGTGTTAATCCATTTGCACAGATGAGATCCATTTATACGGTGTGGCATATTTTTGTTATCAACAATAACATTCCTCCATTGATGTCAATAAATGGGGAGCACATAATGTTGTCGATAATTATTCTAGGTATATTGTGTCTACAACTATTTTATTTTTAATTTAGTTGTGGCATCTCATTTTCCGTATTTTGTTTTCTAATGGTTCTCATAATTATATATTTTATATGTACTTAAAATCAATCAGGTAAGTTCCAAGTTAAAGATATGAATGTATATATCGAACCTATTATAGATGGGCTACTGGAGTTATGGAATGGCATCAGTATGTATGACATATCTAGACCAGTACGACAAAGGCAATTTCAATTCCATGCAATGCGTGTATGGACAATACACGATACCCCTGNATTTTTAAGTTCCACTTTAATTGCATTTAATTTTATGAAGTAGTTAATATAGTTTATATATAATTATAATTGACATAGATATTCCATATCTATATGTAGGTCTTCAGACAAAGGGAAAATTTGCATGTCCAGTTTATGGTCCTAAGATCAAATATTGTCCCTTAAAAAGCTTAAGAAAGGAGGTGTTTGATGAGTATAGGCACTTCCTCTCTAAGAATCACATGTATAGAACAACCGAAAAAATATTTTCAATGGGAAGCAAGAGACTGCATTAAAACCACAGAGAATGACACCTCACCTTTGGAAGTTGCAATATAATAGAAATCGTCAAGCTGGTACATATGGATCATCGTATATGAATGGTTATGTATTTTCTTATTGTGTGTTGTTTACTGTAGTGGGCATAATTGATTTCTGTAATTTATTTATAAACTAATATTCGTGATGTCCATCGTGATCATGAAGGCATTAATGGGCTTCCACGAGGAATGAAAAGTTATCCTAAACAATTCAACAGGTTTCTCTACTATGAGCACCTACAAATTGCTCATCTGTTTGATACAATTCATATAAGAAAGAATGCGACTGAAACATTATGGTGACTATTGGAGCTAAGGAGCGACAAATAAAAAATTGTGAAATTTTGCAAAGACATTCAAGAAGGAAACCATGTAATGAAAGACGTCATTCAATTTCATAGCAACGGAGACCAACTTAATATAAACTCAATTCCATGGGTGTTTACGGAGCAAAAAAGTAATGTTGTAAAAGAAGTCACGCAGAAAATTAAATTTCCCACTGGATTTTGTGCAAACATGAAGAATATCATAACAAAGAAAGGTGATTTTGTGAGGTTGAAAACACATGATTGGCACGTCTTCATGAAGGTAATTATTATGGTTATATCCATATAATTTTTGTCTTTTTTAATTCCAGTGCATAATGTTGTTATTTTGTTTGTCTACTCTTTGTTTAAAAAATGATGCGGTTTGTATATTTTTACAATATGTTCTACCTCTCTCTCTCTCCCAAACAACTTCGACAACAATTTCAAACAATTTATATATAATCTTAGGAAATACACGAGGTAACTAGCGATTATTTGCATGTGCTTAGTATTTCTTTAATTCATGGTATAATTTATATTTGTTTTTTGTGCACTAATTCATGTTATGTAATTTAATGTGTTTTTTGTTAAATATCGCTATTGGTTGGCGTCACTTGTAGATGGTTGTCATCTAAAAAAATCCATAAAGAAGATATAAAGTATTTATTGTTTCATGTGTGAAATGCAGAAGCATCTACCTTCGGCTTTTTTCAATGCACAGGAACACTATCTCATACACCAAGTTGAGGAGATTGAATTGTGTGGACCTGTGCACTCAAGGTCCATGTGGATGGTTGAGAGGCACTTGAAATTTATGAAGGGTTTGGTTAGACAACGAGCACGTGTTGAGGGTTCTATGATGGAGGGATATATGGTATACCAAAACATGTTGTATGTTAGTGAATATCTTCCTAATTTAGCGTCAAAGCTCAATTTATGTCGCATTTGTGATCCAGATTCCAATAACAATTTTGAAGGGGAGTACCTGAAGGGGAAAGGTAGACCAAGGAAGGTGAAAGGTAATTACTAGCTAGTGGATGCTAATTAATATAATACATTTGACTATTGACTTTTATGTATATCTATATATCATACATATTCTATTTGCATATTCAATATATTGCATCAATTAAGAGTGTATACTTTGTTAAGATAATTTACATATGTCTTGAATTTTAATTTTTATTGTCATCAAGCAGTTCGTCGAGAGTGGGATGCAATTCATTTATACATCGCACACAATCTTAACTGGATGAAGGTATGGATGGAACGATGTAAACAATCGGGTCATGGAATATCATGGGAAGGTGTGGCTTCAATGGTTAAAGCATCACATCGCAATGGAGACACCAATCTTACACAAATGGAAATCGATTTAGCATATGGTTTAAAAGATAAGCAGACAACCATATTAATCAACCACTCTAATTCATTCTTTTTGCAAATTACATATTGGTGTACACGTTTTTTTTTCATGTATGGCTGCATAAACATGCACTTAATCATAAATATTGAATAATTATGTAATCTTTTAGTGTATGGCGTGTTGTAGGTAAAAAAACATAAGGCTATGGTGTGCAATGGTTGAAGTTGGATGAAACAAAGAAAACATCAAATTGTGGGATATATGTAGTCTTTGAGGTGACCAATATTTCATCTAGAAGTGAAAGACATCCAAAACTCTCAGAAAATCGATACTATGGGTATCTGGAACATATTATTCAGTGTGACTTTAAATCCTTCAAGGTAGTTTTGTTCGTTGTCAAATGGTACATGTTACGATTAAATCAACGTGATCCCGATAGAACTATTATTGAACATGATAATGGATTTACAATGGTAAATACAAGGTTGTTTGAGCCAGGAACATAGCCCTATTTTTTTCCAAGCCAATGTTAACAGGTATTTTACTCTGAGGTTCTAGGTAAAGCAGGTTGGTCATTTGTTATGAGACACGATCCAAGGGGAAGGCTGACAAAGTATAACCTAGAGGAAGGTAATGAAGAGGGCTTGGAAGAAGAGGATGACGATGAAGATCATGATCAACATGAGTTATATGATCAAGATGATACAGAAGAAGATGTCCAAGAATTAGTTGAATCAGATGATGTGGTAGACAATGCCCATGAAGATGATATCGACGATGACATGATGATCGTAGATGACTTAGATGACGATGATGATATGGCCAATCCTTACGATGTTGACTTTGGATCTAATGATACAGGTGATGACTTGGATGAAGAAGATGATGAATTCTATTGAAGTGTATGAGGTATGCAGTAATTCCTCATGCAGTAATTCCTCTACTATATATATTTTGATTGAATATTGCGATATAAATATTGAATTTTATTGGTACTGAAAATTCAATAATTTAATTAGAAATATTATTTTATCTTATTTGTTTTAAAAATATTAACTAACATTAATGAGATCATATTACAGATAGGAGAAAAGACAGGCTAAAATAATCTGTCACAAGTATCCAAATATCATACCTGTAAGATCCAAGTCTTGTTATATTGTGAATAAGTTACTTTTTGATATGTTGAATTTTTAAATATTTGACTATTATTATATAATTTGATTTTCAAAAGAAATAAATTTGATCAAATTGAAGATACAAATATATAATTCATTTTGATTGTAGTTGAATAGATCATGATGATTTTGGATTTGCAGATATATGATTCCAACAGATTTTACAGTGGGACAGTTTGTACATATGATATGCAAGAGAATAAATGTAGGTGCATAAAAACCAATATTACTCATTTTTATGAACAACGTGCTTCCACCTACTATTAAGTTAAATCTTATAAATTTTAACTTGATGTTCAATGTCTTTGCATCTAATATTGTTTGGCATTTTATTTTTCAATACTTAAGTCCACCACCACCACCATCATCATCATCATCATCGTCATCGTCGTCATAACTAACATCATCATAATCATCATTGATTTCATAATCGTCATAGTCATCGTCAACTTCATAATCATCATAATCATCGTCATCTTCATCATGCTACATGGGGCCAATGATGAACATTTGTATATATGTGCCGGCTTGTTGTGAAATTTGGCATGGTTAGACTAGACACATTCATTGATGATTTGGGATGGTTTCCAGACTCAATCATCATGATCATCATCAGGTTCATCAACATCATCGTCATCATCATTGTGAACTTCATTGGCATCTTCATCATCAAACATGACTATCATTAACAATTCGAGCAACAAAAACCATACCTATAGATTGATTAATGTGCTATGTGGGGCCAACGATGAAACTTTTTATATATGTGCTGACTTGGTGTGAAATTTGGCATGGTTAGACTAGACACATGCATTAACGGTGTGGGAGGGTTTCCAGACTCAAACATCATCATCATCATCATCATAATTGTGAACTTCATCGTCAAACATGACTCTCACTAACAATTCGAGCAACAAAAATCATACCTATGGATTAATTAATTTGCTACGTGGGGCCAATGATGAATTTTTTTGTATATGTGTCGGCTTGGTGTGAAATTTGGCATGGTTAGACTAGACACATGCATTGACGATGTGGGAATCTTTACAGACTCAAACATCAGCATCATCATCATCATCATCATCATCAAAAACATCATCATCATCAACATCATCATCAACGTCATCATCATCATCATCGTCGTCGTCGTCATCATTATCACCGTCAACTTCATCTTCATCTTCATCGTCAAACATGATTGTCACTAATAATTGGAACAACAAAAACCATACCTATAGATTGATTAATGTGCTACGTGAGGCCAACAATGAATTTTTTTATATATGTGTCAGTTTGGTGTGAAATTTGGTATGGTTAGACTAGACACATGCATTGATGGTGTGGGAGGGTTTCCAGAATCAAACATCATCATCATCATCATCAGAATCATCATCATCAACATCATCATCAACATCATCATCAGCATCATCGCCATCATCACCATCGTCATCATCATCATCATCATCAACTTCATCATCATCTTCATCGTTAAACATGACAATCACTAACAAATCGAGCAACACAAGCCATACCTATCGATTAAATAAATGCTACGTCATCGCCATCATCATCGTCATCGTCATCATCATCATCATTATCTTCATCATTTCATATGAGATTAACATGGTGATCACCATCTTCATCATCATCATCATCGTCGTCGTCGTCATCGTCATCGTCATCGTCGTCGTCAACATCATTATCATTAATATCATCAACATCATCATCAACATAATCATCATCAACATCATCATCATCATCATCATCATCATCATCATCATCATCATCGTCATCGTCGTCGTCATCGTCATCATCATCATCGTCATCATCATCATGTTGAGTAGTAGTCTAAACATGTTACAATTTGAACTTTTTATGGTCAGATTTTTCAAACAAAAAATATGACAAAAAAGAGTCATCAATTGTTAAGATTGAGCAACCTAAGTGCAATAAGGGTATTTAAGGGGACTAATTCATTTATGCATTAAAAAACACAATTCAAGCAATGAAAAATGGCAATTTAATCAAAGATTGTATAATGAAACGTTAGTAATGATAACTAGAAAATGACAAATTACATAACATTTAGACTAGTCCATATATTGATACTGAACACTATGTTTTATGATTTTGTCTATATTGACTTTTACCAGAGTTAAATTACTTTAATTTTATATATATATTAATGATTGAATATATTAGTTATGATCATTATGTTAAGTTTTTTTATTTAGATTATCTATTTAAGAATTTAATTATATTTACTAGAGTCACTCTAATTTATGAAAGGAGTTTATATCCATTAATGATTATGTTAAATATATTTTATATTTTATAAACTATGTTAAAGGAATAGACTTATAAATTCATTATTTAAGGAAAAAAAACAACAACAACTTAGACTTAATAATTATACAAGTTTATATAATAGTGAGACATTTCACAAAAAGTAAAAGAGGGCTATGTTGTACTATAATGTTTAATAAGGAATAGTAAAGGGTTATGCCACATCATAACATTAGATAAGGAATCAAAGAGGGTTACATTGGATTGTAATTTTCAATAAAGAATAAAGAAGGTTATGTAGCATATCAACATTTCACATATAAAGTCATATTTTGTCGCATTCTCATGTGAATAAATAATGCTAATTAATGTTGACTATTGTTAATTAAAGATGGCTAATAATAACAAATATTGATTAACATGACTATGGTTTCTAGAATGTTGACTATGTTTACTAATATTGAAGAGTGTTGAATAATGGTATGCTACATTTTAAATAATTATAACTACAGTAGTAATTATTATTATTAAATAATATTAGTCTCGATTAGGTTTAGTTATGCTAATCTATGTTTTATTATGTTTTATGAAGGTTAGGTGATAGTGTAACATTATAATGTTATGTCACAATCTTATGCTCGATAAAAAAAAGTTTATGTTACATTTTGATGTTTTAATAAATAAAAGAGGGTTGTGTCATATTGTGATATTGGCTAAGGTCAACGTATTTATTGCAAGTAATGTTACCTTATGTTGACTAATCACAAAGTTGAGTAATGTTGACTTAATTTAACTAATGTTGGATAAGATGACTAAATTTGACTATACTTAGTTATTATGTTGACCATGTTTAATAATGTTGGCTTACAATGGCTACTTTGTTGACCAACCTTAACTAATGTTGAAGAATTTGACTAATGTTCACCAAGTTTACTTATGTCCATTAATGCAGACTATGTCTTAAATAATAATGTTGAGTAAGGTAAACTAATTTCATGTCACATTGCTAATATTATTGCTAGTTACACACTAAATTAAATAAGATAATAATTAATTTAAATTAGTTATGACTTAGTGTTAATTGGGGTTAGAACATCTTACCATGATTAATAAGAAATAAACCATACTTATGTCTAATGTTATCAAATGTTAACTTTATGCCATGGAAGATCATATGAATGTTCATTAATTATGATCTTTGTTGACTAATGACAAATAATATTTACTAAAACTAGATAAACTTGACTATGTTCATCAAGTTTACAAATATTGACTCATGTAAATTAATATTGGAAAACATTTACTAAAGTTTACTAATGCTCATTATTTTCACCAAGTTTAAAAATAATGAGCATTAGTGAACACATTCAACATCATCATCATCATCGTCATCATCATCGTCATCGTCATCATCGTCATCATCATCATCATCATCGTCATTGTCATCGTCATCGTCATCGTCATCATCATCATCATCATCGTCAACTTCATCGTCATCTTCATTGTCAAACATGACTGTCACTTACAAATCGAGCAACATATGTGCTACATGGGGCCAACGCTGAATTTTTATATATATGTGCTGGCTTGGTGTGAAATTTGGCATGGTTAGACTAGACACATGCATTGAAGGTGTGGGAGGGTTTCTAGACTCAAACATTATCATCATAATCAACACCATCATCATAAAAATCAACATCATCATCATCATCATCGTCGTCGTCGTCGTCGTCATCATCGTCATCAACATCATTGTCGTTGTCATCATCATCATCATCACCATCATTTTCATCATTTCATATGAGATCAACATGGTGATCGCCATATTCATCATCATCATCATCATCGTTCTCATCATCATCATCATCAACATCATCATCATCGACATCATCATCAACATCATCAACATCATCATCAACATCAACATCATCATAATCATCGTTATCATCATCATCGTCGTCATACCTAGAAAGACCGATGACATTTGGCGTCATTGGTTTGGCGAGGTCGTTGGATTCTTCATCATAGTCTTCATCATGTCATATGAAATCATCATCGTCATCACCATATTCATCATAATATTCTTCTTCTTCTTCATCATCATCTTCGTCATCACGCTCTTTCTTGTCAACATCTTCATCATCATCATCCCCATCATCGTCATCTTCGTCATCACCATCATCGTCATCTTCGTCATCACCATCATCGTCATCTTCGTCATCACCGTCTTTCTTATCAACATCTTCATCATCATCATCATTGTCATCACCATCTTCATCATCATCATCATCATCGCGATGAAAATGTTGTGTTTGTTAGGGATTGATGATGAATTTCATTCATGTGTCACATGGATCATTTTCCTTAAGAGGTGCCCCAATATTCTTGGTTTGATTTGCCATATTGATCCATAGTACTTGGTTTTTTATACATATTGATGTGGTGTTTGGAGGCTCTTAAAGTGAGTGTTTTTTTATACATATTTTTCATTACATCAACTACCAAAGACTTACCTTTACCCAAAGTTTTATTATTACCCAAGTTTCAGTTACCATTACATCAACTACGAAAGACTTACCTTTACCCAAAGTTTTATTATTACCCAAGTATTATGTGGAATTTATAAAGTAACATGGGATAAAAAATTTAGTGGATCTATCGTCCCCTTTTCAAGGCGTATATCATGGTCAACTTACCAAAACTCATACCCAAACCTTCGTCATGCACAGAGATTACAAGGAGCAGCTTGCGAGTCTTTTTGCACTACGCATTGACATGCAAAATGACAATGCTATAAATATGGCGAGATTAGATTTTTATGTCAACATTTGGAAGCTTCTTTGACAAGGATTCACGGCTTTAGTACGGGTGTATGAGATTTCTGTTGACGATGTTCATGATGTTCTCTGAAATTTCTCTTCATGGGTTGTCTGCAATTTCTCTTCACAGGCTGCTAATGGATTTACTGCACCTTCAATATGGCTTCCTGCTGAAGAAAATCAAGTGCAGTAATGTCTTCGCTATGTAAGTAGGTTAATTGTAAGTAGGTTTATAAAAAAATAGAGGTTAATTTAGTCTTGAAAGGTTTCAAATTCTGGACCAACCTTTCGAACAAACAATGAAGATTCGGGTTGTTTAGTCTGGATGTATGGGGTGCTAAGGATATCACATAATAGGGTTTTTAAAGGAATTTAGCGCATACCCTTCCCAAACCCTATCTTATTTTCTATAGATAGAGTCAAATTTAGTGCATATCCCAGCTCGCAGTTCCAGCTACCAAGTGACCCTAAGAAACAAATCATTGAACACAACAGGCCATGATTGAGCATTCTCTAGTGGCTAATTGGGGATAAAAACTTAAAAGGGATAACCTAATGATGAATACAAATTGGTCTTCAAAACCTGGTACAGATACATCACACGGTATTTGAAGGACCTGCCCTATTTTCAAGGATCTATGTAATGAGATACCCAAAGTTCTCCAGTTATAAGTCTAATGATTTTTTTATCTTAATTGGCTTTAATGGTTGAAAGTAGTTGAATTCCTCTCTTTTATATGGTTATATGGTAATCCTTTAATAACACTTGCTGTTAATTTCAGTTTCCCTTGATTCACACATGCTGTTAATTTAAGTTTCCCCTGCTTCACAGAATTGCCATATTTGTTTCCTAGCACTTTGTTTACATAACCATAAAAACAAGGGTGCCAATATTTCTTTGCTTGTAAAACTTCAAAGAAGATTCTAAATTTTCTCATTGTGTGGTGAAACCTTTCCAAAAAATTAGTATCATATTTGACATTGTATGCTACCTTGTATCATTCCAATATGAGGTTGTTTCAAAATTTGGCAGGACTAATGTTGCTTTGAGTAGACGAGCAACATCTATACCATCACATACCTGCAAAGACAATAAGATTGGCATAGAAAACACTATCATCAAAATATTTTCTGAATTTGGAATGATTATTGAAACACGGGATTCAATAAGAGTATTTTTTTAATGTACATTTGTCCCACCTTGGATTTCAATATTATTCTCTATGGAAATCCATGAAGTAGATGTTCCAACATTGTAGGAGGTTTTATACTCTTGGGCCATTTTTGGATCAATTACTTGAGAGGGAACGATGTCAGGATTTTTATTTTTGAGTTTAGGCTTTAATTAGCCATGTTTCTCACTTTATTTCATGTGCTCAAATAATTTGGTATCAAAGTCTTAAGATTAGGGTCTCTTTAAGGTGCTATGATTCTTCCTTCTTGGGGATATTTTCCCAGTCTAGAATTCTCCTTGAACTTAACTCTAAGAGGTTCGAGCAATCTATAGGTGTGTTGACACCCTCCTTTTTTTATTTTAGTGCATCAAATCAGTAAAACTATCTTTGCTTAGACTACTATTCTCATTTTTACTTCTCTATAGTATAGTTCCCTTATTTTTTCTACCTTTTTGTGTTGGTGTATGTTTATTCCATTGGTATTCTATCCATTTTTCCAATTAAATCCATGAAAAGGGGCCATTGCATTGATCAAACCAGCATAATGGTACAAAAATCAAATTTATGGTTGTTTCATAGGCCCATTATGCATTTGCAATATGCAATTTACTATTTCTTTTTTCAAAAGAAATCTATTCTTGCATCCCCTATTTTTCTATGGCTCTCTGTAAGTTCCCTAGTGACTCCAAAGATTTTGAGAACTCCAACATTACCCAAANTATATATAGTTTTTCATTAAAAATTTCTTTGGGTAAAACCTCTAGGCAGTTATTTACATTCCAGGCATGGATGTTGGGGTAAATGTTGTCGGCAAACATGTATGCCTGACCCCAAGGGCCTCGTGGATTCGATCTTATGACCTCCTTCTGACTTTGGCATGGAAAGTCAAATCACTTGAATTATCCCTTGGGTTTATGGAAGGTGCATTGGTTGGAATACTTGTAAGGCATTGGTTGCACTTGCATCCAATAGATATTATGAAGACAATAATTCAATATCATATTATTGGTAATAGGTTTCGCTTTCATAATTTGGGGTCCATTATGTTAGAGAGAGGTATGCTTCTTTTAAATTCAAAACAACTCCCTGTGAACTTTTCATTTGACTGATTACCAGGAATTATGTGTTGTCTAGTGCTTATTTTTTTTAAAATTTCAACCGTGGTTGCTTGGCTTTTAGGTATAACAGTATTGTACAGAGGTATAGGAAGTAACCTTGCATCATTTGCACCTATATCAAGAATTTATAACTTTATGTATGAGTCTGAAAGTAACCTTCCTCCCACACCTGGAAAAGGTAAAGATTTCTTCTACGTCACATCCTGTTCTTTGTTTTATATTAGAAATTGCTTTATTCCTTCTCCAAGTAGAGAAACATGTTTTCACTTGGAGTGTGGATGTCTAATCATTAAGAGATAGTCCCTACCATGAACTTCCCTAATTCCCAATAAACATGTACTTTTGAAGTGGATCAACCCGCTTTTAGAGCTAATGCTATAACGAGTGTGCTAGGAAACCAACCCTTTTATCGTTGTATCACACACAAGATCCACTTAAAACTAGGAAAAATGGGTTTAAGGCTCCTAGAACTGTCCATTTTCACACAATTTGCATTAGAGAGACACCTAGAACAATTTATATGATTGATATTAGGTGAAATTATGCCCAAAAGCAGAATTTTACTATTGTTTAGCTTTCATGTATCCAAAAATTCATCTTAGGGTAATTGTCATGACTATTTACAACTAATTTAGCCCTAAAACATGCATGTGAATGAAGAATGAGGTTGTTTTCATGCCCAGACTTGTGCAAAAGTTCCCAAAAGATTTGCAACAAGCTGGATTTATGTTGTAACTATGCACATAATGCTGGTTCAGTCTACAAACTGGCCCAGAATTTGTCTTTCATGCCAAGGTCTGAGTTTTGGTCCTTTCCTCATTGTTATGCTACCCTGAATACACCAGATTCACCTTTGAATGCTCGTGGCCTGAAAATGGCCTCGAAATTTAGCCCCTAGATGCCGCAAATAGCCTTTATTTTTATTTGTATTTGGTTTTCGTTTTTTAAAGTATTAGACAGGGGTTTGGAGAATTTTTGTGTTGCATGGCATATAAAGAAAACATAAAAAGTGGGACAACACAAGGAAAAACAACACAAATTGATCCATAAACCAATGAAGATTGTGAAGCAAAATTTAGAAAACACTGAACCAAGGGATAAATAACTAGAAACCTAGAATAGTAGGTGGTGGCCCGAGCATAGAAAAAAAATTATTGGCATAATTGGGAAACAAAATTTTTACAACATAGAACTCCACAGTGCTAGGGTTAACGTTAGGGTTAGGGCTTTGGGGCGGTGCCAAGGACTTAGAATAGGTTAGCTTCTTTGAGTCACCAGCCACTTTGATGTTGTTATGTGATACCCTTGAGAATTCCCAATGTTTTAGTACTTCATCCCTACATCCAAAAATTAGTTTCTGGAAAATTTCCTCCGCCTCCTTTGAATAATCCACAAATTACTCTTCCTCTATTCTAGCCTCCCAAGATTATCACCTCATAAACCATCTTTCTAACCAAAACATGTATAAGAATATAGAATCAGGAGATCATTATATTGACTATATATTATTTTCAATATCAGGAAACAAGAAGAAATTTTTATGTGCAACTAAATGCTAAAAAATGCTTTCAAATGCCAATATAGTTGGAAAGAATGCATTGAATCATGTCACCCATTGGTTAAGTTTAGAAGATAATGTTGCAACGCAAAGTTGTGCTTGCACTAACTAGCTGTACATGATGGCCACTATGTTTTTGCAGGCCTCGATGAATTTGAAACTCGAGAAAGTGAAATACAGATCTAGACAAAAAACATAAATTAATGACAACCCATCTCAAAAAGCCAACAAATGTTAATATATTGACTTTTCATAATCCTTTTGGAGACCAAGAAGTAAGATTATCTTTGACTTATGAGTCATGAATGAATGGTCACAATATGCAGAAATAAAAAAGTCAAATAATGTATTTATACACAACTAAAGAGGTAGGGCGCTTTCCCCAAGGAGGGGTAGTCAACCTACATTGAGTTGACTTGGTTGGCCTTAAAAATAAATAGAAATATACAATAAAATTACAAATAATGTCCATTGAGGCCAATGTGAAGATTACACACTTAGTTTCAACAAATGAGATACTCAAAGGAAAAATAATATTTTAAATTGTAAAATATATGCATTACTGAAACAATTGCATCCTAATATTCACTCAAAGTGTCTAGCTACTCTTGAGACCACCATATTTTCTCATTCATTAATTACAACGATGCTGCAAAAACCATTCTTAACTACAAAAAGAGTTTAGTTAGGGAATGTTTTCTTGTTGATATTTGCGAAAGTACTGGATACATTTTGCTTCTCAGAGTAAGGTGAAAATGACCCTCTTATTCCTTGTGGATGAAGTTATCTAATTCACAATATGTGCTGCTTATTACCTGACTAGCGTAATTTGTAGGAAATATGAGCTTTTTGAAACCACAACAATTTTTGCCCAAGAGAATTAGTATTAAGAATGTCATTAATTTATGTCCAAGTTGCAGTAAATATGGATATAGGTATGGAGATACTGTACCTGAAATGGATAAATAATTTTTTTTAGATAATCAAGATATGATATGGCTAGGAATGAGGATATATATATATATACACACACTCGTTAATTTATGCTGAAATAGTTGTGATCCTGGACCTCAAGCTATCTCAAGTACATTTTTGTTGTCCTTTATATAGCCGCGAGCCAGTTAGAACTTTGTGCTTTTATTATTAATACGAGAAGCATTGTTTCAAAACAAAATCAACGTCAACTCAGAATTTATATGTTATTTCAGATACTTACATCTCTTCTCATCTGATTAAGACCTCCATGGAAATAAATTTTAATGTATCCATTGCTTTCGACTGGAGGACCTGCATAATTTCAGTGCCAAGGAATGAATACAGAACTAGCTTATGACTTTTCCTTAGTTCCGGTAAAACTTTTCAGTTAGGACTAGCTCAGGACAAGACCTTACATGTCTAAGAAAAACTCAAAACTAGGGCGTTACAGGAGTTCAAGTAAGACCTTTGAATTGCGCTCTTAAAGAGTAGTAATATATGAATTAGAAGTAGATCTACCTGCACAGTAATGAAAAATTTATCTACACCAAGAATCAGGAAGATAATAAATTACCTGTTATGGGTTTTTTAGTCCACCATTCGCAAGGCTTCCAATGCACAAGGCTCTTCACATTCCAAATACTCTTTCGTGGACTCATTTTTCTGGGCATTACAATCATGTCTCTGCATTAAAAGAAGAAGATTATATGTATATCCATACATGTCAACAACTAATAAAATTTAGTAAACCCTCTTATGTAGAAACTTTCTTATCAATTAGGTTGTCCACCTTAAAAATTTTTTTAGCACTCCAAATACAAAGGCATGGTAATTGTCAAAATTCTACAGAGAAGATTTTTTAATTTTACAATAAACAGGAATGGTACAAAAATTCAAATGTATTATATTAATTAACATCCACTAGCTAGGAATTCTGATTTTTCCCTTTGGTCTTTTATAAAGAGGATCCATAAGGCTTACAAGTTTTTTGGATTTTTTTGATCAAACTAGAAAAGGTAGGAGAAAGAATGAGGCTCTTGGTTATCAGAATATTCACAATTTGAGAAACATGCTTATCTACCTGCTTGACAAAAACTAAAAAACAACAAACAAGAATTAGTAAAAAACATCCTAAAACACTTTAAGAGTGTCTTTCAGAAAATACTACAAAGCCTAGGCTCCAAATCCAAGATATCAGTGGCAGAGATAAAAGCCACCTTCTTCCCAACCCTGCCTGCAGGGACTATGTGGGCATAGTTTGTTTCTAGTTTCGATGGATATGAAGAACTAGGATCCTTAGGCAAGCCTAAGGAACCTACTTCAAGAATAGGGGACACTTCCATGGCCTTTAGTCCATGCAAGCAAAATAAGGAAATGGTGGCTAGGGTAGAAAGGGAGGTGACGCGCAATGCAACTCTCTTCATCCTCTAAATTTAATTATAAACCGCATTTCTATATTAGAATTAGAAACTGCAATAGATTGTAGATTGGATCCACAACTAAAAAATTGGCTATTAAAAGAAAATTTAACCCTTTTCCAAATGGATCAAAAAATCTCATTTTATTTCATTTCTTAGTATGTTGATTATTCAGTATAATACATCCAACTTCTAAAGAGTGCCTAACTAAAATCAAGATTGGTCTTGATTTTCCTAAAAGACTGAGTGTGCAATAAGAATCTAATATCTGGAAATTCCATCACACACTAGAATGATAATCAACAATTGCATACCTCAATTTTTCGTCGTTTTGCTTCAAAAATCCTTTCCTTTTCTTCCTCCTGGACATAAAGATATACGAGTGGTAGGATTCAGGAACATAGCTTTTAAAATATAATATTAACAAAGACAACACAAAATCCCCTTGAACATCTGAAGGTTTGATGAATGTATGCTACACAAATTATTATTGTTAAAACAATTATTTCTCAACCCATGTATCATACCATGAAAGAGCATTCATCTTGTGCCAGTTCTGCAAGTACATATCTGGTTTGGACAAGGGGGTAATCAACTTTAAAAACTATTGGGATAATTAATGTCCACCTTTGTTGAGTAATTTAAAAATAGAAAATTCATCAATGGGGCCATGGTCCAGCTACGAAGATAGTGGTATTTCATGCCACCAATCAAGATTCAATTCCCCCCAAGACATGAATAAGTTGTTGGGGCCAGCTGCAAGTCCTGGTTGACTGATAGAGTAGTAACTCCCTGTCATAGCAACTTAGATGAAAGGAAGGGCTTGGTTAATAGTTCACACCTTGAGGTCCATTTCTCCTGCGTAAGTAGATGTCTTTCGGTTCCCAAACTCTTTGGGCCATTTGTAAGCTTCTATTAAATATATAGGAAGCACTCAAGAAAAGAAAAGGAAAGAAAGCAAAAAAGAAGTAGAAAGATTAAAAACACATGAAAAGAAAATTCATACACAAGCAACGTCAAAAGAAAAGCTATAAAATGTTATTTTAATATAGTATGGCCTTTCCAACTACTTGAGTTTTGCTTAGAGAAGATTTTTTAATTTTACAATAAACAAGAATGGTACAAATATTCAAATGTATTTTATTAATTAACATCCACTAGCTAGGAATTTTGAGTTTTTCCTCTGGTCTTCTATAAAGTGGATCCATAAGGCTTACAAGTTTTTTGTATTTTTTTGATCAAACTGGAAAAGGTAGAAGAAAGAATGAGGCTCTTGGTTACTGAAATCTTCAAAATTTGAGCAGCATGCCTCTCTACATGCTTGACAAAACCTAAAAAACAACAAACAAGAATTAGTAAAAAACATCGTAAAACACTTTAAGAGTGTCTTTGGGATAACACTACAAAGCCATAAAAATTCTAAGTTAAATTATACTAGAACTTGCACAAACTAAGTAAGTAAGAAAATCTAGAAAGCTTACCTTCTTAGGGTCTTTGCTTTCCCTTTTGGGGCAGCAAATGAAAAGGCACTGGATTCCTGAATGTAACTTGTAAACACCAAAGAAAGAACCTTTCGTTTAATGCTTCTAAATTCTACAATAAAAGGAGGAACTTTAAACTAGATCTAGCTTATATATAAAGTTCAAAAATACTCTGTCAATCATAACTAGCATGCAACTCCTTGTCCTACCCACATACACTAAAAGTGCATTATAAAAGAAAATGTGCATCTTATTGAAAAACCCCTATTTTTGATAAATATGTTGGTTTGGTATTTTGTGGCAATTGGTTGAAAGAGTCTCATTGTCATAATAATGCTGAGGCTGCCGTATATAATGGATAAGAGCTCCCAATGGTCAGGGTTAACCTGCCCAAATATAACACAGACTTCCTAGATGTTCTCCTAACAGTCCAAAATGGTATGGTGCTTGCCTGTGACTGTTCTAAGCCTGCCCGTGACTGTCTGAACCAATACTGGGCTGCCATTGATTGTCTGTGGACATATTAGGTGCTGCTCTTGAGAACGGTACTGCTGCTTGAAAAGGGTTTATGCTATTGGTGTCTCCTCTTTATGCTTGGAGATGGAGATAGTGATGCTAGAAGTCTACAGGATGTTGTCATGAGGGTTTAGGGTGATGCCCTATCCTGTAAGGATTTTCTATGGTTTTCGTGAGTTTATAGGATGAATCCGTAATTGCTCTTCATGCTTTCCATTGATGAGTGGATGAGTGGCATATTAAAAAACCAAAATCTACTACTACATGTTTCATATTTGAAATTCCAACCTCTATGAAGGAGACTTTGTCAAATTTCCAACATCTATGTAGTGAAATTTGTCATCGGATATCCATTAAATCCCACATATATGCTATACTACCGACGACTTCAATTTGTGGGTTATATGACTTTAGATATGTCTACAGGGAGAACAATATGAGTGCAGATAGTTTATCCAAGGAAGCATTGAATATGAAGGTTGGCCTGCTCTCCTTCTCGTAACTTTTAGAAGGAGAAATCATAGAGGAAGGCATGATACAACTCTTTTAATAGCTTTTTTAGTTATGTGGGATAGTATTTTTTGGTTCTTTCGACTATGGGATACATTTGCATCTTTCTTGTTTTAGCTGGGGATATAGATTTTGTTTTCATCTCCCAGGGGTGTGTTTTCTCCACCCTCGATGCCTCCTTGGATAAGCAATTTGGGCTCCTTATGTTCTCCTTGTGGTATTTCTACTTTAGTGATCTTGGTATTGTGTGTTTCGTCCCTCCCCTTGGGAAAGTTTTTGATACTTATCTCCAATCGCATTTGGAACGAATTATTGTCAGGACTATGTACAAGTTACCTTTGATTCACTATTGAATATCAAGGAACACCTATTTTTCTTCTGAAAAAAAGTTACAAAATCTCAGCAAATGATTTTATTAAATATATTGAGATCCGTAAACTAGTTCTTTAACATTTTTGGTGAGGAAACAAAATAAATTAAAAAATATACACCTACAAATTTTTTCAAAAACGTAGTTTGTATTTTGAGATAAATTGGCTGCAGCATTAGCTATGGAACCACTTGATATCTATCTCGTGTTAGATGACTATGTGATGAACTGTTATACTAGGGAATTATTGATATTATTCAAGATAATGATATCAATATTATGTCATGCTTATAAGTCTATCCAAGTTTTTGCTTGTATTTTGCTCTTATTTTCCAAGATTTTTCCGACCATGGTGCAGGTAGAACCAAATAGGTATTTGTCAGACCTGTCTTCCTCGAGCGAGGGACACAGTTTAAAAAGGCTAGAGGAAAGTGAGGCATCCAATAGGTCTACAAGGGCTAGATCAACTAGATGTCAGAATATCATAAGAAAATTCAATAAACGCATGGAAATTTTTCTCGCAGGAGGGGGGTCATGTTATTATGATGATGAGACAATAGGAGACATCGAGGTGCCCTTAAGGCACAAAAATCTAGTGAAACAATGGGTACCTAGGGATATTCCTCAAGTCAACACTGATTTTTGTGTGAATGAGAGGATATATAGATTTGCATCATCGTCATTACATAGATTGGGGTTGTTTTGCATGGATGGCATAAAGGTCGGTTACAGCAGATGTACAAAATTGATGGAGTATGTTGGACCCTCTTGCAACTACAATGATTGGATGCGCCTGGTCCAATATACATGAAGTATGCATAGATATGGGTTGTCAACAAATTATTTACAACTGAAAGATAAAGATCAAAATAAAGGAGCAACGTTGTACATTGATAGAAGGCCAAAGACAACTTGGAATATTGCGGGGTTTATAAATAGTACGCAACTAGGGTCTACACTTAAGTAACCCAACTGCATATTTGAGGGGCTTGAAGGAAACCGTGTATTTGTATGTTCCATTAAATCAATAGTTGCTGGGAAAGAGATGATGGGAGGGAATATCTGCTTATAAATTTTCTAATAATGTTCCTTTAAATCAATACTAACTGCTTATTAATTACAAGATTTTCTGTGACCACACACTGGTGGTGAAGGTGGTGTTGGGACCAGTGAGAAAACCACTCCACATACACCACATATTGCACCCATGTTTTTGACTGAACAGTTAGCAACACGTTCCACGACACCCCCGAGGCTAGCAGAGGGTGCAACTGCTGCTGATCGACGCACACCAGATCATGCAGAAGAAGGGGTCTAGGAAGAGTCTGATAGTAATGCTGATGCTGAAGCAACATTTCCTGTATCTTCCCGTGTCACTAGCACGTGTTCAATAGTGACAACATTTTTGGTGAACTTGTTCCAATAAACATAGAGAAGATTCCAGGTAATTATGGATTGTTCAATTTAGTTTTTATAATTTGATTATAATATATCGATAATTTTTTTTTAAACTAATGATGGCATGATTTTTTTTTAGGAAATGATGTCTTTTATAAAAAATCTAAATGATTTGACCTTGGAGATCTTCAGTCCTGGAATCCGCACAAGGTGGGGCAGATAGACAAATTATTTAAAGGATGAGATGACTAATCTGTTGGTTGGCCTGTTTGGAAAAAGGTACCTTTGATACAACGAAGGTAATAAAGAAGGTTGGACAACATATGAACATTGTCCGAGAGTGATATATGGTTCACCTAGAAAAAACCCTAGGTATGAGCACCCTCTGATGATTCCATCAAGGGAGTGGAAAGCCCTAGTGGAAGATGGAAAAGAGGCTCTTAGAAAAGCAGGAAAGATACCACCAGGCATAGGGAGGTATGCAATACTTTCCACAATGTAATGGTAAGCCTTATTATTATTAATTTTTATATCAAAATTGGAACGTCTAACGCAATTCAACACTTGATTAGGCTGTCAGACACATCAAAGGTCACAAAGGCAAGACTGGATAAAATTGGTCAATAGAAGCTTGGGCCTGGTGGTTATTCGAATTTGGTGGCACGATTTGTAAGTATCGAAAACCCGATACTGCATCCAAATAATAAATAGAAAATTATTTTAATTTTAATCCGGCAAAAAAATGTAAAATTAATGATGTTATGCAAATATGCAGGATGACCGATTCAAAGAAGTTCCCACTCAGGAATACTTGAAGCTTGGATTCCAACACGACTTTCAAGCCGTTGTTGAACATCGAAAAATATTGTATGGGCATACACGGTCTTCTAGTGATCCATCTGGTGCATGGGTATATAAAAACTATATAGTTTAATGAAAATTTATTAATTGTCATGAAATCCATTCGTTATAAACAATTAACATAAAATATTTATTCTGTTTTGAGCAGGAAAACAATGATCCCCTTAATGTCGATGATGTACACCAACCGGTTGAATATCATGCTTCGATTGCTGGTAATGAATTTATTAATATGCTACTATTTTGTATAGATAATTGAATATGGTGAACATTAATTGTACTCCATATTTCAATTGCAGAGCATGTAGATGGTCACACTATACAGGTTGATCCTGGACAGGATAGTGAAGAACATGATGTGCCCTCGCCAGGTAAAAAAACACCATTGTAATGTTTCTTTAAATGAAATACTTGTAATTATAAAAACAAAAATAAATTAAAACAACATTTTTCACATTATTGCAGCAATTCCGAGCCCCTTACCGCAAGATTTACGTGGCGTCGAGAAATCTACTAGGAAGACATCATGACAAGTTGATGAAGCACCAGGAATCGAACAACGAATTTCGGAAGATGCGCTTCTTTCTCAATTTGTAAAGAAAAGAAAAGTAAAAAGGAAGCGACTAAAGAAATTTTGAGAAATCTTTTTTTTATAATACAATGCCGTGCATGTTTTTTTTCGCTATTTAATGAATGGTTTTATCGTCTATTGAATGAATGAATGTTTTAATTAATGATTTAATGAATGGTTTAATGATTTTTTTTCAGCTATTGAATGAATGAATGGTTTAATGATTGATTTAATGAATGGTTTAATGAATGTTTATTTCAGCTATTGAATGATTGAATTTGCACTAAATTTTTATTTGCAAGTAGATGCACTGGGTTTGGGGAATTGAGAGTGATGTGAGGGGGGGGAGAGGGGCCACAAGAGCTTCCACCTTCATGTGGTTGGTCTTGTTTAGTAGAGAATATTAAATTATTCTCGAAACAAAGAGGAGCTAAATGAATGGTAAGGAATTATACATTAAAAACAATTATTTCTATAATTGTAGTGTTTAAATTTTACTTCTGCTATTTGACTCATCCATTGGAACTTGTTATAGATAGCCTTGGGAAACATTCTCATATTTCAAAGGAAAAATTGACGTTTTGATGTGATCGATGGCCTTATATGCATAGTGTTGTGGTTCTCCATGTTTCCTTAGGTGATCTCTTATTACCAATTATTTTACTTGAATATTATTGTAATTTACATTGTTAAATTAAAAATCTTCATCAACCGTAAAATGTTCATTATTATTGTTGTTTTTATTCATTGAGACAAACTACTCAAACTGTATTTTTTTTAGCTTCGTTTTGTTATTTTCATAAACATGAAAATATTTATTTGATGGGTCCCAACATGAAATTATTGCAATAGGAAAATATTTGTACTATGTTGAAAGATGTTTTGAAAGGTAAAGCAAAAGAAGTCAGTTCCAAGATCCACAAATGAAGGTAATTTGTACCAAAAAATTATAATTAGTATCAGCACCATAACTTTGTTGCATGTACGTTTTGTAAAAATACTCAGGAGAAAATTTGTTTGATCTTGCCCTCCTCAAATTTTATTCATGAATCAAAACTCAAAGAATCCTGTTGCCAAGTTCACAAGGATATAGTCTCTATTCATTTGTGATTTGAGCCTTAACACTCTTCTTCAGTGATTTCACGTGTCAGTTCAACTTCCAACAAATTGGGAAGAAAAGCGCCATTGGGATATCAATAATGGCAAAGGATCCATGAGTCAAAGGAAAACCTCTTGTGGATGTCATTAATGCCCAGTTGTTTCCCTTAGTTCTAGATTTTCTCATACTTGATCAAGCAAAGGTCAATATCATACGCCATGATTCACCTTCGACTCTCAATTTCCCTTTGGAACTTATCTAGAGTCTAAGATCAATTTTGTCACCTTAAGTGCTAAAATATTTTATAATCTTTCTCATCTCTGCTATTGTCATTCAATATAGATATACCTAAAAATGGTGAATCTGGTACTTCTACAGTGCTTCTTATATTAGGGAGGTTGGAAGTAAACGTCAACCCAAAGTATATCATATTTAAGACACCCTTGGAAAATTTTGTATAAGTGTGGTGAAGAAGTCATCTGGAATTGATATAGTGGTATAAAGTCATAGATTATTTTAATCTCATCCATAGGTATATCTAAAACCAAAACTTCATAATAATGAACTTTCTTATAAGTATAGTTTACTTCATAATTTTTCCCTTCAATGAAATTGAAGCAAATTCTTTGTGGAGACGCAAAGAAACTTCTATTTGCTTGATCATTTAAATTTGCATCCAATTTACAATTGCCTCCTTCCACTAACCAAAGTCCACCACCTAGTCCACATAGGGAAACTGCTCCAACTAAATGATCGATATCCAAATTTTGTCCATAATTGATCCGCACAATAACCAAGATAGTGGACATATTTGAATTTTGAACATATGCACTTTACTGACCTAGGATTTCAATTTTTACAATCTTGACTTATCCCATGTTTTGCAAATACATGTCACCATTTGCCACATTTTCTAGCAATTATAAACCTTTTTTGTCAACCTTACCTTCCCTCATTAGCCATCAATCACCATTAACATTGATTTTTTACGTAAAATGAACTGAATCTAAGACAAGATTCACCTCGTGCCTTAATGTCACAACACCAAAATAATAATAACATGTCAAGGGGATAAACGAGAGGGTATTACAGGTTTGCAGCGCTAGTTGCATATCTCACGAATCCAAAGGTTTGTCCATCTCTATATAGATCTCTACTTAATCCAAAGATGTCCTCTTATGAGTAAAATATGGCATTTCTCCCACATCGTTAAGGGAATCATGAGAAAAATCCATTATCTCATTTTCCTTGTCCATTCATTAATAGACCCAATCACATAGAAACATTGACAACAAATTTGAGGCTGCTTGAGTGGGCCAAATGTGAAGACCATGTGTTTCCTCCTAGGTGGTCATAAGTTGGAATCTAGTGGGGTTTAGGGCATGCACACTTCCATATATTAAGTAATACTTTTTCCTATTGTTTTCAACAAAATATGATTTACATTCTTTTGTTTAGATCTATGAATAATTACTCTTTACATAGAAGGGAAACTTTGGAATTTGTCCAATTTGAAATTCAATTAATACTACTTTCTTTCTCATTAATCTGTAAGTAATAATATTATTTGCACATCCCCCCCAAGAAATAAATCATTATATTGATATTTCAAAGTTTTAAATAAAATATACATTTTATGTCCAAAGAGGTAATTTAAAAAAATGAAACTAACCCTTTTAGTGTTTGCAATCACACTTTGGGTTCTAACATATTATGGTATTCCAAGTTTGAACACAACAATTTTTCTAAATCTTTCCCTAAAAAAAAATTCATGGTCTCATATGCATCCAAATGACATGATAAACTTTAGCTAGATTTAGAAGTTGGTAGGACAATGGCTCCCTTGGAGACTTGTTCAATAAAGGTACCCTCTTGCAAGAATAGAACATCCTTGGATAAGTTGTCAACTTTGGTGTTGAATTCTCTATATACACATGTAAAGGAAATATCATGAAAATGTGATTTTACCTCTACAATCTTATTCATAATAGGTTTTAGGTCATAATATCTAATATGATGATTATGGTTGACCCACTTTATCACAAGGTTTGATTCACCTAAAACTTGTCAATGGTTAATCGTTTGTCATGTGTTGTCTTCAGAAGTATCCATAGAGTGTAGATTTATATACCTTGTTGTCAGTCCCATTCCCAACAACATGTCGTAGACAAAAATAATGTGAGGTATCAATAAAAATTATCACTCCAACCCCACACAACCTTGGTACCCTAACATGCCCTATTAAAAAAATCATTAGGGCTTCTCTTTGGCTATGCTTAGAATTTGTAGAATCTTAGTTTTTTTGGTCTTTAGTGGCTTCTTATTTCCTTCAAAAGTGATCTTGATCTTGTGTGCTACTTGCAAAGTTGTCATATATAGATCTTGAAATATCATAATATTCCTAGACATATATATACCATATATAAACACACAAGGTAGGGCCCTATGAACATTCACAACTTTGTTTGCAATCTATTCCAGTAGAATTTATTCTAAATTCCCATTTTCCCATCTCACCTTAATGCCCAAACCTTTGGTTACCTCTTGTTAAACAAGAGCTGAAAAGGAACAATATACAAACAAAGTCCAGGTTTTGTTCCTTCCAAGCACCGAGAAATCGAGATTAATGTTTCTCCTAAGAATTGGCAATTCAATATTTGTATGATCTAGGGAAAAACTAAGAAACCATAGGTTGTGTTAGCTTTGACCTATTTAGGGAAAATAAATATGCCAAGGCCCAACACAAGAGAAACACTTCGATAGGGATGCTTCACTTACAAGACTACACTATTATGCATAAAACCCTAGGTTACTCTTAACTTGGATGCCTCTAGCAGTGTAAGGAAAAAGACTCAGAGATATTGCCTCAATTGAGAAAGAAAAGATACGAGATTAACGTCCTAAGAATATTTTCACCTCAGACAGGATTTGAAAGATAGTAAAGGGACCTCATGCATCAACTTTACCCTCGAAAAAACCTAGAACTTGCCAAGAAAGGAGGTGCACACCACTTGATTAACCCATTACACAAGAAGAAAGAGAAACAATATCTTATTTGATCCCATAATCTTGATTAAAAATGAGGAGGAGTTTCCTTATTTATACTTGAAAAGGATAACTTAACCCTCCTTTAAGTCGGCCTACTTAATTTGTCTTTAAAATGATTTTTAATGATTTTTTAGGGTTTGTAACCCACAATTCAGGGACTAAACCTCATAAAACATAAAATAATGATAAAATAAGATGAAATGCTTGAACTTGATGATGATTTGATATTGGAAGGAGGACGCCATGCCCCATTTAACCCCAACAATTGTCTTTTTCCGTAATCATTTTTTCTTGTTCCAAATAAAATAGAATAATCTATGGCCATAATTTCATTGATGAGAAGCATAATAAGAATCATGTTATCTGTTTAAACACGTACTACTTGAAATAAGAAAAGTTGCCTTCATTTTTAATTTTTTTATTATCTTTAGTATTTTCTTTGATAAACTTGGTGTCATGAGAAAATTTTACAATCTGTCCTTGCGTTTGATAGTAGTAAATGTTACTTCATTATTCTTAATCCTTTGTAGAGTTAGCAGCTGTTGTTGGAGGTGCAACGAATTATCTTGTTCAAGTGTCAACACAGGTCTGGAAAAATGATTATTACATAATTTTGATCATGTTAAGCATTCATTATCCACATTGAAGGCACTTTATTTGGTGTTGTCCTTTCAATTAAACTTGACTAAATAATGCAGGTTGTCAAGCAAAGGATGCAAACATGGCAGTTTGCCAATGCTCCTAATGCTGTGTGTTGTATTCTTGCAAAGGAAGGTGTTAGAGTTCTATATGCTGTATTACATATTTATTTCACATTTTATCTTTTTATATTTTCTATATGTTTTTTCTCTTTCTTTAAAGGTTTCAATTGTATTTCATTTAGTCTAAAATTTAGATTTTAGTTTCCGATTTTCACATGTCGGCATATATATTGTCGTAGAAGATTGGCTTGTAGAATTTGTTCCATTTTTAATAATTTGAAAGTGACGATGAAAAACATAAAGTAGGTTGTATCTCTAGTTTAATGTATATTTACTACTTCAAATAAGACTGAAAAAGAAGGGTTATGGGTCATTTGTATTACATGATTTTCCTTTTGATGCAATCGAGTTCTGTATATATGAGCAATTTAGGATAGGCTACAAGCTAGTGGTAAGCATTCTTGCCATTTTTTTCTTCTGGAATTGTATTTCTCTTCTTCCATAAAAAGTTACTATAACATGTAACGAGATAATGTATTGCTTATGTATTTTGTGTTGAGAAGGTAGAGAAATCAATTGCATTATATTAAGCTTTCCAACTATTGTGCTTTGTTGTAAGTTCCATCCTTTATAGGTATGGTTATTAGTGTAACATAATATTTATCATTTATAGCAATATTATTGCTCAAGTTAATCTTGAGAGCTAGTGAAATAGTTGCAACACGAGGCTGATTGTATTCATACTTCATAGGTCTTGAAAGTTAGTTTTTTGAAGTTCACTTGCCTGCATGGCCTACTAGTTCCAATATAAAAAACCCAAAAAACTTAATATGGTTATTAAACTGGGCAATGCTATTACACCATCTTTCTAATTTGCAAACTAACTCCATGAAAATGCCATATCTTTTTTAATAATAGCAGAATGAGATATTTACTAGATATAAATTGATATTACATAGTGTGTGATATTACAAATTTAATCCACTAAAACTAGATATAATTGGCTGACTATTATCATTACCCCTTTTTTTCGTGCCATTACTTGACCCTACTGTGCTGATGATAATCCAAAAACTGCTGCCAATTAGACAAAAAGTGCTAGTGCTACTCTGTCAACTTTCCTCCACACCTGCATTTTCTTCCTGTTCACTGGCTAAAAGTAATGGGTCCATCCCCTGGATGGGTAATCCATTCTACCAGTATCATGAAGTTCTAAATTCTCCATTATAGCCATTTGCTCTATTCTAGTTCCCTTAACCATTAGAATTACAAATGTACATCGACACATATGGTCATTTTTTAATTTTACCATTTTGGCAGAGGCATGATGTTCTTCCCAATATTCAAATTATTAGCCGCTCAGCTTAACAGTATGTTTAAGAAGATCAAGCATAAAAATGTAAAGATCCTGAAGGTCCTTTCTTATGCTAGTCAGCCTGGTTCTCACCTCATAATAGAGCTTGCTTGTAACCATGAACACATCCTTCCAGCTCTTTATATTTCTGGGACTTGCTGATCATCCCTCTACATAGGAGAACCTGAAGCTGAATGCTTCCCTGTAACTTTATTCTCATGCTAGGACGCCTCTAATTCTGGATCCTATTCATCATCAATGGCGATCTTCTACGCCCACCCTCATCTTAGAGACCATCCTTGGTGCCATAACCTACTCCAAAATTAAATGCAATTAAAAGGAAAAACAAACAGAAGAAAATGCAGCAACTTGGGCATGGATTTGATGAAATTTGGCAGACTATTTACATTCACCCAACAATGTCTATACTTAGCTCAATGCCCTGAAAAATCATTAGAGGTGGTTATCCTTAATATATTAAGGATGCATGCAACAAATATAGTTATTGGGTCAGTCTGAAAGCTCGAAAGAGAAGGCAGATATTGATTAGAAAGATAATAGTCATTCCATGACATAATTAAGGTTGGGTTTGGGATTTTTCGGGCTTCAAACAACAGTCTTAATGAGGCTGACATTCTGGGAGCTGTCATGGGATGTGATGGTGCCAATATGCTTCTTTCTCACATCAATTTACTTTATGGATATGTATTTATTCTTCCTAATACATCCACTAATATTTCATTCAAGAGCTTCTTCAATATTGGCTTCAAGGATAAGCAGAACAGAGTAATGAAGAAGAGGAATTTCAACTTAAACATTTAAAAAACTTCGGATGGTATCTAAGACCAGGTTGCAACCCTCATATTCTAGCAAGGGTTTCTGCAAACTTTAGGAGCAACCTTTGCAAATTTTTTACTTTAATCTAGTTTTTTTTTTAACATTAAAATTTGATGAAAGCAATTAATTTTGAACCATTTCGATAATCTCCTTTTTGCATGAAAACTAAGAATCATACTCAATAGGATATCAAGATGGTGTCATAAATTTTCTTTTGATATGCCTAAGTTGCATTAGTTGATGAAAGGTAGGTTGGATATACTTTATGTTTCATGTTTTAAATCGTTAGTTGCATAAAATATTTTGAGCTTAAACATATGATCATCTCATAATTTATCTTTGAGTATGCTAAAGTTGCATTTGTTTATACTTAATAGCTACCACAATAGGCACAAGGACTGTTTTGAGTGAATTTTAGGAGTAGGTCACATGTTTAAGCTAAATTGATAGCATAAATGGAAAATTTCCTCATTCATTTGACTACCCAAATATTTCAAGCTCCATAGATGTGATGTTGAGGAACCTTCTAAAGAAATTTTTATGCATGCCTCGTCTCTTGATGATCTAGCTTCAAACAATTTTAAGTTCAAATTAATACCTGAAAATGATACTACCTTTGAAGAAATATGTACTCTGAAGGTTAGTATATTTGGATTTGCCAATCCTCTTGCCATTGCCTCTAATTATCCAACTATAAATCCACAGTCATAGAATGTTCTTGAGCTTCCACCATTAACCTCTCCTATAAATAACAATGACAAGTTGGATTTGGCCCATTTATTTAGAAAGCGCGTCAATTCAAAAAACATTGCCAAAGTATTGAGAAGACTTCTGATGTTTGGCTGCAAATCCTGGACTTCTCAAGCTAAAAAATATGTGGGTATGTTAAGAGGATAACTAGTTAGTGTTTGAGAATATTGAGTTGATACCTAGAGAAAGAAATGGAATTAGCAGTCTAAGCAATTCCATAGAAATGTACATACAATAGAAAGCATTGCCCCAACATCATAGAAATCGTTTGGTAAGAATTTTTTAGTAAACCTCCTAGGATATGTTCCAAGATTTCATGAAACATGTTATCAGATATACCAATTATTTCCACTTCAAAATCCTTAAAGAAGTTAAGAAAAAAAAAACATGATTATTTGTCATTTTGAAATTCCCTTAACTGATTACAATTGATTAAGGTTTTTTCACTACACAATAGTAAGAGTGCCTTTGTAAAATCATTTTTGTTTGCCAAAGGAAATTGCTTAAAGTCTATCATGGCATCTTAAATAAGTCCAGGAATGCTTAAAATTTAAGCATAAGTCTGTTTATCTTAAGAGATAGTTGTAAGGACTGACTTTCAAAAGAAATTTCCTATATCAAGTTAAATTCTTTTCCCTGTAAACATTTTCCCTATATGAAATAACCTATTTTTAGGCCAGCAAGTAGTGGGACATAGGTCAAATCTCTACAGATTTTAATGCTATCACTTGATATGGTTTATAAATTACTTTAGTATTCTTGAAATTATCTCCCAAAGAGTTTCCTAAGTTTAATTTTATAAATTTATAATTCATTTTGTTTGTTTACTTTGAGTAGTCTAAAAGGTTGGTCGTTGGTCAAACTAGGTCGTAGAAGATTTTCTATATTTTGCCTTAATTTTGAATGCCTATATTTTGAATTCCAATCCAACTTTAACATTTATGCATATGATATGTTGGTGTTGAGTAAGATTGAACAACTTGATATTTTGGCAAGAGGTGTAGTTTTGGTTGTTCTAGATTGGTCATTTATATAAGCTTCAAGTTAGCTGCGTTGAAATTGAATCTTGGATTAAGTAACATAATTTGAAAATGTGTTGTGTAGTGTGTCAGATGATGGTTTCGAATAACTTGATTGGGTCCAGGAATGTAAATTTTGCTTACTAATTTTGAATGGATTCAACAACCACTTCCATTTGGTGTTCCAAATCAGTTGGCACCATTGGGAAACCTATAACATTTCTAGAAATATATTCTAAACTATAACTGTCATGGTTCAAGGCTCAACTGCCTAATGATATGCTCATATATGTTTGGAACAATACTATCTATCGGGATGATCAAGAAAAGAACTCATTTCAAAATTTTTATTAATGTTAGATTTGGTGTTTTAGTATCAGCTACGCTTCAATTAGAAGGATGTCAAAGACCCTTTTACTTCAAAACAAATCAAGGAAGTATGTAATCTTAGATTTCAAATGGAAGATGGATTTCCACATATCATTCTCTCTTTCCATTTTTACATACAAACCAACACCCAAACAACTTTCTACCACTACATCATCCCATGATTCTATGGCATGCTAAACCACCGAGACCCAACCTATCCAAAGAAGAGAAAACAACGTTGTTTAAACTTAGACATAACCAACAGATCAAGATCATTAAGGCTGATAAGGGAAATGCCACGGTGGTGTTAGATACGGTTGATTACAACAACAAAATGCTTGAACATCTTGCCTATGGGAGTTATCAGCAACTAGGCAAAGACCCAGGCAAGAAATTTCACAAAACAGTTTACAATGCTATCATGAACTCAAAACTAGATGAAGGGTTGAAAAAGAAACTACCTCCCAAAGAAGGCATTGCCCCTCGAATCTACGGGCTTCTGAAAATACACAAAAATGGCGTTCCCATTAGACCAATTGTGAACATAATTGGCTCTCCAACCTATAAACTGGCCAAATACCTCACTACTCTTTTAAGACCCCTGGTAGGTAAAAAAAACTCCTTTGTTAAAGACTCCACTAGCTGGGTGAAAGAAATCTGCGACGGATCCTTAGATAACGGTGACATCCTCGTTAGCTTTGATGTTGTCTCCGTTTACACAAAAATCCCCGTCGATGAAGCAATTGCTACCATAAGAGACTTGACAAAGGTTGACATAGCCAAACTTGTGGAGGTGTGCCTGAAATCCACTTTCTTCACATTCCAACAAGTTTTCTATAAACAAATAGAGGGTGTGGCTATGGGTTCTCCTCTTTCCCCAATAGTAGCTAATCTTTACATGGAGATGTTTGAGAAACGAGCTATCGATTTGTTCCCCCTCAAACCAAAAAGATGGAAACGCTACGTAGATGACATAGATGTGGTTTGGCCACATGGGCTAGATACCCTAAACCAATTTCTTGAACACCTTAACAACCAGAACAATAACATCAAGTTCACCATGGAGATCGAGGAGAACAATAACATCAAGTTCACCTTTTCTCGATGTCCTCATCTCAAGAAAAGAAGATGGTTCGGTTTCTCACCAAGTTTATAGAAAAAAGACTCACACCGATAGGTATCTACATGTTGATTCCCATAATTTCCCACCTTAGAAGATTGGAGTGATCAATACCCTTGTTACTAGAGCTCTAAGAATCTCCGATAAAGAACATATCAAAGAGGAGATTGACCATTTAGAGAAAGTCTTTGAAGACAACGGATATAGTGGTAGACAATTTAGGAAGGTAGTAGCCTCTGCTAATAAACCCAAGGGATGTAGTACCAAGGACATTGATAAAGACGCCAATATTAACGAAGTCTTCCTCCTTTACATAAAAGGCACCATGGATAGATTATCCAAAACCCTAAAAAGACACAAAATCCAAGTGTTTTTCACACTTCCCAATACCATTAGAAACTTGGTGGATTCCCTTAAAGACCCAGTCGAACCTAAAGCTTACAAAGGTGTTTACTCGATTCCTTATTCTTGTAATAAGCTGTATATAGGTGAAATTGGTCGTTCCATGGAGACAAGATTTAAGGAACATAACGCAGACCTCAGACATAATAGATACAAAAATTCTTCCCTTGCAGAACACGCGTACATAATCAGTCATCACATTTGCCTTGAAAATGCAAAAGTCATCGCTAGGGAAGACAACCTAGTCAAAAGAAAAATTAGGGAGAAAATTGAAATCAACCTCAATGAGAATTGTCTCAATAGAGATGATGGCGCCAATATTAGTGATTCATGGAAACCACTGCTTCACTCCCTGCAAATTAAAGAAAACCCATTATAATGAGTCGCCCTGTGTATACTCCACACCTGTCGTCTAAGTTAAAGGCTTTTTCCTTTTTCAGGTTTTTGGTTCCCTTATATTAATTGTGAATTTGCCTTTTTATCCCTCCCTAAAGTTTCCTATTAAATAAAAAAACCCTATTTATAAAAAAACCCTAAATATTTTCTTTAAACCTTCCCCTTTTTAAAATTAAAAAAAAAAAAACACTCTTAAACCTATATTTTCAAAACTTTCAAAGAACATTAATCCTTTAATATTTAATTCCCCCCTTAAAACTTTGACAAACATTTTGGAATTTATATTTAAATAAATTAATTAAAAAAAATTAAAAAAAATCTATAACTCTTTAATTATAATTTTGAGACTAAAAATTTAAATTAATGTTTTAGTTGAAACCTTTGAGACAAAACTTTGATCAAAACATTTACCAAAAAAGGGATAAATTCTTTTAAAATTTTATTATTGAAAACTTATTACTATAAAATTTTAAGTTTAAAACTTATACTTTTGTCTTTTAGAAACCTTTACCTTATAAATTTTTTAAACTTTTCCTTTTTTAGATCTTTTGTTTGCTCTTGAACTAAAATTAATTTTTTTTCTACTTTAACACCTTAATATAATTATTAAAATACAAAGGTTTAAATAATTGGTTAAAATCCTTAATTCATTTTCTTATTATTATGATTTAATTTAATAAAATGATTATTAAAATGAAAACTTAAAATATCATCTCTGTCGAAAACCTAGAACCGACTTCTTTATTTGTTTTTTCATAGAAACGCGTATGTATACTTTTCGGGTCACCTTATCTCACCATAAGCTTCAAGTGTCTCCTGATGATGATCCCAGAGTAGGGTTCGAAACGTCGAGATCTTCAACTCTCCAACACAACTCCTTCTTACACTTCAAAAAAATATAAAATATCATCTAATGATCAACAACATCTTGTCCACTTCAGAATACTATTTGTTATCTCCTCAAATAAAATAGTCAAGTTTTTTTTATTTTAGGTGATAGGAAGTCATTGAAAAATAAATTTCTAAATTTATTTTGGCTCATTTTTTAGAGCTTTTAGTATGTAATAAAGTTTGAAAAACATTGGATTTTTTTTTTCTTCAAAAAGGTCAAAAATCAGGTTTCGGTGGCTTAGGTAGACATTTCAACTGTTCATTAGCCACCGAAAGCCTAGCTTTCAACAGCTTAAATGTAAAATTTGGGGCTATCTTAGCCATCGAAATCGCAGGTTTTTCAAACGATAAGCTGCCTTCGGAAAACTCAATTTTCTCAGCCACGGAGATGTCGTTTTACACACTCAAATAGTCGATTAACAACTAGAAATCCCCATATTTCCAATAGTACTTTCATATGTGCATTTAGATCTTAGGAAGGGAGTCAAAATTCCCCCGCAAGATGAGGCAGCATTTTCAGGAATGTGGTGTTTTTACTATGTTGATTCATCATTTTAAAATGATGATCCTGGGTGACTGGAGGATCATTTTTAGAAATGGTCGGAGGTGTTTGTGCCTGACATGTCAAACAACAATAACCTCTTTCTTTTTATACACATGTGTCACGGATTTGGAGAACCTAATCCATCTCTGAGCCCCATGTCTCACCAGTTTAGCCACCGAAAGCACAGAGACAAACATAATGATGATATTTTCGCTCATATCAGATGTTTTCATTGCTAAATTATTTCAGCAATATTCTAAATGAATTATAAAATTAAAATGGATAGATATCTATCTCTCTTTTAAGATTTTGAAGCCGATACAAAGGAGATAAAGATTGAAGAGATTTTCTATTTTTGGGCATATAAAGATTGAAGAGATTTTCTATTTTTGGTCAAAGATATGCCCGCAAGTGTCAGAAAGGGATCTTGAGTTGCCTTGTCATTACTCAAAAGATCTATGTGGCTGTCGAAAAATTCAGATTTAGATAAAGATTTGATTCCTTTCATATAGGATCTATTCCTACTATTTTGTAACTAGTTGATATTATGTTATTTTTATCTATTTGATCCTCTTTGACAGGATCTGATTTTTGATGTAAAAAACTATAAAGCTAAGGCTTATCGAAGAGGAGAAGTGGAAGAAAACAGTTCGAGAGACTATGATTCAACTTTAGGAACTTGTAGCCATACTTCATTGAAACATTTATGAATATATCTTGACACAGAATATTCTTTCATTGTGCTTTGTTCAGATTTCCATTTCCTTTTCTTTGCTATACTTGTTTATGAATATTACATTCATGTTTTCATGTTTGTCTAATGCCTGATAGCTGTCATCTTATTTTTGCATTGACGAGCTTGAACATCAAGTTTTTACCTATTATAGCTTGCCATTCATTCTATACATTCGTATGTTTGTTTATGATGCTATGATAAGTGTTCTTCATGCTTTCACACCCTTTACTTAAACCTTCTGAGTAGTATAGTAGAAAGCCTTTTGTCTTCGAGTATATTCATGTGTTTCTAAGTGGATGTGAATATATTAAGTTATCTGACTTGATCCTATTTCCCATACATTATTGATCTATTTAAGTTACCAGGATCATTACCTTAACAGTCAGGGAAATACTCTTGGATTGATAACACTATTAGAAAGAATACTATGTGATCAAAATAATGTTTATAACCCATATAAAAATTACTAACCAGAAATTTCAATTAAATAGATACTACATAATTTGTTTGACTCTAAACGTAATTTTCCCAAGAATTCCTTATTGTGAGTTAAAGAAGCTTATGAAAGTGACCTTACAATTTTTTTGTCGACTTTCCTTCTATAGTATCCCATCGTGAATAATAATTGTATGCCTCTTCCATGCATGGTGTATTTGGATTCCCTTACCTCCACAAAACAAATGATATAAGTAGCCTTATTCCTCTCAGTTTTACACAAATGTGGCAAACCCATTCTTGTTCATAGGGTAAAGTCAAAATTAATGACAACCAACCTTGAACTCATCAAATTATGAAAGAATATGGAGACTAGGGAAGGGGATTCAAGAGAGGATTATTTAATTATATACATCAATTCTCTTAATTCAAAACAATTTGATGAATCATTCATGTTATTGTCCATAAGTTGGATTTTGTAGGAAGCAAAGTTCCATGTCACACAAAACCAAACATTTGTCATACCAAGGATCTTACACTGGCCTTCTAAATGAGTATATATTTTTTTCATATGAACAAACAAATCAAGTAATTTTTTTAAAATGGAACTCGAGAATGCAAAATGGAAAGATCCCAAATGGAAAAAATATAGCTTTGGATGGAGCACAATCATTGTGGTAAACTTCAGGAATTCATAAATGGCAACGATATGTTTGCCATTTTTTTATATAAATTTAAATGGGGTCGTCGATTTTTTGACATATGTGGAGTATCATTTGTTGTCGGATATCCATCCAATCCGACGACTATGCTATACTACTGACACATTAGTCGTTGATTATCCAACTGGAAGGAAGGAAGAGTCGTCAGATTTATGAGCTGTAACTGGTGAAAGAGGTCGTTAGATATCCATCCAATCTGACGACTATGCTACACTACCAACGTCTTTAGTCCATTGGTGATTTGACAGGTATTAGGGAGATTCATCGGATTCCATAGTGGAGTGAGGCGTCATATATTTGACAAAGTTAAATGAGACTTCATCGATTGTCCAATCGAAGTGGAGTGCCTCTTGACGTCGGATTTCTGACACCTCATTGTCGAAAATTCGACGAGTGTAATTCATTGTCGGAATTGACATGAAATTCCACTGATGTTTTAAAAGAAATCAAATTGTCGAATTGACGGCATCAATATGTCAAAAATCAGTCATTTAGGCCGTCGAAATTTGTGGTTAAATTCACTTGTGTGTCGAAGACGATGAACCAACAAACAAAAGATTCATAAGAGAGAAGGGTGATTTAGATGAAGAGTATGTTCTTGTTTATGGAAATTCTCAGCTAGTTCTGACAAAGGATGTTCCCCTAGATTGAAAGACTCAAAATTAGAACAAAACACCTACAGAATAAAGAAAATCTCCCTAGGATTAACTAAACTACTTGAATTGACCACTCTCCTTACCTTTTATAGGATGTAAAGACATGAACTCTTGATGTGTTTAAACTATGAAGAGATCCTTCAATAGACTCAACAAAAACAAACCAAGAGAGAGCAACAAGATAATTTGTAATCATATGTAAAAGACCAAGGAGTTAAAGAATAAACACAACATAAGAACCATATATACAATGTTTATGGGAAGTAAACTATATTTGCATTAAAATATAAAGAAAGAGAGTATACAATCAATTCGTTGATGTTGAGAACTCTTCTCAATGTGGTCTTGCCTCAAAGCTCCAACTTGCCTACTAATCACTCAAGGGTCTGATAGAATTTCGCCAGAATTTGGATGTTATCACACATTCTTCCTCCCCTTTCGCATGAGGGGTGAGCTAGTATATAAATGCTTCAAAGGATAGAGTAGGTTGAGGATTCTATGGGAGAGGTGGAGGGATCATCCTAGGATAGGGGATCTCGAGTTCCACCTGTCCTGGTTCATAGGGATGAGGCTCCATGAAGGCCATCTTCGAGAAGCCTCTCGAAACCTCTCTTTTTTTCCTTAATACGCTGAGCACCGCACCTTTCATGAGGAAGACAAGCAGTGCTAGGGGAGCACTACCACTTGTAAATGGGAAGCAGGCAGTGGTATCACTCTTTGTAAATGGAAAAAGAGTGTTTTTGAGATGAGTATCGGGGGTTGCACATAGGGAAAGTACGATGGTGGCTCAGAGCAATGGATTACTCTTTCCAACTCATTTTCCAACTTCAATCTTTGAGGAATTTAAGGAAAACAAGGAGATACTTATCTCGTAACATGGTGTTGATGAGAATAAGGTATAACTAAATGCCCCCCAAAGCATGAGGCTATAGGGAAAGGATAGGAAAAATGATTTGTAGGAACAAGTTATCACTTTGAGGAAAAGGTACAAAGGTTATAACTCATCCACAACCAAAGTGATTCTGCAGTACATTTAAACTTTGATACATATCCAAATGACTCACAAAATGGATGTCAACCAATACAATGGCGATCCATGTAAGATACAAAAAGTTATGGCTACTGAAATACAACGTAGATCCATGCGTAGAAGACTCAAATTTGGACATAGCTACTAGACATACAATGTAGATCTATTTCATACATACACAAATCCAAGCACAACCACGACCCTACAAATGTGGATCCATGCTATGAATCATAGACATATTCCATTGCGATCTAGGGAAATCAATGAATGCTCAATATATACCCAGGTTCTTCGTCTTGTTCTAAAAAAACTACGATTCTATCCATGCGAATAAATGTCTTAAAGTTGAACATGGTAGAAACCATTTGATTACTGGTCAATGATGAAAACTGTTAACAACTGCGACGGAGATCACCATTAATGTTAATGATTCCCAAGGTACCCCAATACATTTCTCCGAATGTGAATAGTTGGACTGACGTCGAACACTTGGCTGGATCTTTCGATCGAAGGTCAATGATGTAAAACTATTGTGAAAAGCGAGGAAATATTCCATTGAGGTATGCATATATCAAGGTAATGACTCGTTTCTAAGACTAATTCCTGGAAGATGTGCTGAAGTAGACAGGAATAGTCTCGTTGAAGGAGAGCCATGATGAATCCCTCATTAACGACACAAAAATTGGAATAAAGTTCTGGAATTTGAATATGAGGTAACCATAGGAATGACTCAAAGGTAATTCACACAACATAGAGGTAGTTTTGACTACAGAGGATAACTATCAATACACAACTTTCCTTTGAACATTGGGTGGCAGGACTGAAGATTTGGAAGCATTGACTTGACGAGGTGGATACCAAGGCATAATGTGACGCTGGACGATGCATTCTTTGAAAAGACTCAAAGGAGTAAGATGACTCATGAAATTGGATTGACTTGGAGACAAGCTGAATACCCAATTGTTTGAATGAAATGTAGATAGGTGCCATCTTCAAAGGTGACTGGCTGCCATCTTTACAAATGAAACATAGTTTCCTTCCCTTAATTACCCCATCATGATTGATGAGAACCTCTTTTGTTTTTTAAGGATTTAAAATAGGGTAAAAAAATACTCGCTGTCTCTTATCATAGGATAAGTCCATTCTCGTATGTTTTCCGAACTTGAGAAAGGATGGGTTCATTCCTAACACTACAACAAATCATGGAATTAGCGTCCCATTTAGCGTCCCTTTTTAGTGTAATTTTTTTTACATTGAGTGGTCAAACTAGACACTAAATGGGATGCGTCATGGAAAAAACTTAAAGCGTCTCAAAAAACGTCTTTCTTTGCTTCCTAGATAGCATCCTGTATGACGTCCAAAATAGAGTCTATTTTTTTGCTTCTTAGATAGCATCCTGTATGATGTCCAAAATAACGTCTATTTTTTTGCTTCCAGAATAACGTCCAAGTTTTCTTCCTAAACAACATCGAGGTTTGCTTCCTAAATAACATCCTATTTTTCTTCCTAGCGAGTGTCCGCTTTTGATTCTTAAATGACATTCCTGTTAACACCATATTTGCATCTTTAATAGCAACATGTTAGCATCCAAATTAACACCCAATATTGCATCCATTTTTTCTACCACTTTAGCATCCCATTTTGCACCATGTTTTACTTCCAAATATGTGCCAATTTTCGCTTTCAAATTTGCAACAATTTTTGCATTGTGTTTTGCTACCAAAATGACGACAAATATTTCTTCTATTATTGCACGATATTTTGCTTCCTATGTAGTGCCATGTTTTTCATCCAAAGCAACGTCTTATTTTGCTACCATATCAACGCCATGTTTGGATCCATCATTAGTGCCACGTGTTGCATCCGTTTTAATGCCCAGTTTCATATCTTATTTTGCTACCATATCAACACCATGTTTGGCTTCATCATTAGTGCCACGTATTGCATCCATTTTAATGCCTAGTTTCGCATCTCTCATTTTTTGGTCACTAATTTAGTCGTTTTTAGTAATTTTATATACGAATTTTGGTCATTTTGTTTGGCCACTTATCTCTTATTTTGTGCTTTAATTTAGTTGTTTTAAACTGATATTATAATATCATTAGGGCATGGAGGAATCGAACCACCAACCTCCTGCTTGTAAGGCAGGCGCTCTTACATTGAGCTAGCACCCTTTAAGAATTTGGGAACCTAACTTACAGAGTCCTCTATAATGGTAAAAAGGATCAATACAAAACTTTGAGTATATAATGGTTGACAAAGGATGATAGATTGTATAAGTTCCCAATATATGATCAAGCAGGTTATGAAATCCATACACATTTTCTAGGAATTTTGAACAAAACTCAAGAAATTGGCTTAATGGGATTGCAAAAATCACTATTCCCTAGCAATAGTAAGTGTACCACTATATGAGACCTATCAACAACAATTATCTTAGTGTGGATGCCAAGGATATAGTAGATAAGCATGATCATCCTAGAACCATGTATAAGTGGAGCAATAAGGAGAATCAAAAGAGGATGATCAACCCAATAGTTGGTGCTTCACATGGATCCTATCCACCATGGGATGAAAAAAGTTCCTTCTTCCATCAAGCTAATAAGTATCCACAAGGACAAATGGTTAGGATATATTGTGATTCCAATTCAAAATGTGTATTCGCTTCCTAGGGTGACATTGCAGTGCTTGCACTGGGAGATCTAGATGATCCCCAACAACATTGGATATAAGCATATTCATGGGGCCATAGAGTATAGGATGAGGCTGTCTTTTTATATTTTTCTTTGGAAAACTAGGCATGATTTGAAACACTGGGAGAAGGACAGTTGAAAACAAATAAAATAGCATACTATGTACACCATATTTTATATACATGGCTAATGAAGCCCCAACTCTACATCAGCTAGAACTGCCATATTCCATGTGAAGAAAAGTGTTGCAGCAAAATTAATTCCATAAGGAAAATGTGGCAAGAATCTAGAACAGAGAAGAAAGAAGTAGATAGCATACCTATTTCCTCAACTTCATGAGCACAAATTTCAGACGACACATGTACAAACACCTTCTAGCTCTTCTGAGTTGCATTGTGCAAGTGTAGCATTTCCATCTCCTGAATAATCCAACTCTTCCTCTCTAATACTTGGTGAGATAGTGACTATACCTTAAGAAGGTTTTCATTTTCTCCTTTCTATGTTTCCTTTATTTTGGAGGAACAATGTTGTACAAGTGAACTGTATGTTTCCTACACAATCAAATTTTAAAAATAACACCAGAAACCAATTTTTTTGTATTTTCTTGTGATTGTATTTTTGGGTATTGGATAGAGTTTTTAAACTTATTTGTTGTTTAAGTGATTGTTTAAGATGTCACTCTATATAACACCTCCAAATTCAAAAACGTTCTTCATAAAATAGGGTATGAACCATGTGAAAAATCCTCCAAAGGGAGGAAATGTTAAACCACGACCATTAGATCCATCAAAACATCTCCCCAGGTCTGGTAGAGTGTGATGGAAGGATTGTTTTAAGGTTTTGATGGACAAAGATATGCTTAGAATTGTTGTTGCCATGACCTCAAGACTGCCCACATTTAAAGTTCATGGTTGCATTTTGTTGTACTAGGGCACAAAATGCACCAAGATCTACAACGATGGCTGCTATAAGGATGAGACAAGTCAATGCATATCCATATTTCATGTTTAGGACTGTTTATACCTGTTTTACGCATGAATTTTGTCAAAGAGATAATGATTAGGGTTCCGAAATGGCTATTATCTACCCATAATTAACTTAGAAGTACCCAAGTCTATTTTTTATGGTTGTTTGCACTCTCCTGACTGTCAAACATTTCCTTTTGAGGTCTGAAATTTACCCAGATTTGTATTTTAGCCTTTAGGTCCTTTTATACCTTGTTTCATGGAAAAAAAGTGCCCAAAATGTTGTTTGAAATGCAGATTGGGGCTAAAACATGCCCAAACTGCGAATTAGATGTTGCATGGGGTTTGAACTTCAACCAAATTGTTGGTAAACCACCTAGAATTATTGATTTACCATGGATTTGCCCCATTCATGCCCATATTTGAAAGTAAGGTCCTTTTGTTGCTCACCATTGTTTTTATAAGGGTGTAAAAGGTACCAAAACTACCCAGAAATTACCACAAAGTTGTTTTAGCCTTCAGGCACCAATATGCCCAAGAATTACACCCAACATCAGAGATTTGGGGCTATTTAGGGTTAGTTGATCACATAGCAGTCCCCAAATGTGCTTAGAGAATCAAAACTATTCATGGTTGTGGTTTGATGTTATTTTAGGACTATTAAAGGCCGCGGTATGTTCAAAAGAGCATTAGTTGTGCTCAAATCTGATGGACCCTCTTCAACACTATTGTTCACATATTCATCATGAATAATAACCCTAAACTCCTCTACATTGCTAGTAAAACCTTGCTCATGACTCAAACATTGATATTTTTAGGCTTGCTTATGAATGCTACTTGGGAGAATGGCATAAAATAATGCCCAAATTTGAAAGAGTGTTTCACCTGAAAAATCCACTAGTTCCTGATGACCCTTCATAAAGAATATGCCCAAATTTGAAAGAGTGTTTCACCTGAAAAATCCACGAGTGCCTGATGACCCTTCATAAAGCATAGCTTGAGATTCCTTTGTTAACTTTTTTCCACCCTTAGGTTGGCCGACGCCTTTTCTCAGTTATGACAGAGCGCCGTCGGTGCACTATCCTGTGAAGTAAAATACATCGAATCTTGTTTGTCTATTGGCAATAGGCACCGTCAAGGCTCTTCCTTTGTGAGAAAAAAGCGTCGGTGTTGTTTCACCTTAAGCCAAGTGCGCCGGTGGACCTAAAACACACAAAAAAAAGTTTCTATAAGCTTCCTTGCGAAAGCCTCTGTGGAGTATGTTCCTAATAGCTAGGGAGAGGTGGCATTATCCTTCCTCACCTATTGGGATCACCTCCTATCGATTTCCTAAGTGAATCTCATGAAATATGGCCTATAAATGGAGCCTTCATGGAGTGAGTGAAGGAGGCCAAATAAAGCATGCTTTTGTTGTTGCATTGAGATCTAGTTTAGAGGCAAGATAGAGTGAGCTTATGTGTGAAGAGATTGTTGTAAGTGTGAAGGATTGTAGATCTATTGTGGAGGATAAAGCTAGCAACATCAACGCTTTATGGTTGTAACTTTACTCTCTTTTATTATTAATGCAAAAGTGTTCCCCTTTCCCATATTTAATGTGTGTTAATATCAGTTGAATGTTGTTAGAATCCTTGATCACTAACATAGATGATTGATTTGTCATGATGCTGTCATGTTATTCTTGTCTTTTGATCTCTTTTACAGGTACTGAAGATTACAAGAAGGGTTTTGGAACGAAGTCAAAAAGTACTCAGATCTAAGGTATGCGTTTAGTTTCACGTTGATTAAATTGATTATTTAGGGGAAGGATATGCTGCTGTGTTTCTTTTGTTCTACACTTGCATCATACAGGGTAGAGGAACAAGCGGTGTCCGCATCGGTTGTAGAATTCCTTGAAGCAAAATTGGCTACCATATTAGGGAGAGCTTAATCCAGTTAGATCTGGGGCAGATCCAGTCAGATTTGGATGAGATCTAGTTAGATCTACAACTCTTGGCAACTTTCTCACCTAGTTTACATTCTCTTCCTTAGTTCAGCTCAGTGGATAAGGTGAGTGATCCATCTTGCTACTGTGTTAATTGCCTCTTTTGGAAGTTTCTTTTACTTCTATCAGTCGAGCTCATTCCAGTTTTTGGTTTCTTGTGCATATATTTACTTTTTTCCATCTATAGATCCTCCAGCACACTTAGCCTTGTCTGATAGAGCGTCGTTGCCTCATAGGTGCCTCTTGCCTCTTGGAAGTCAGTGCTGTCAACACCTTTTTCCAGTTTACATAGAGTGCCACCCGTGCCTTGTTGCTATGGAAGAAAAGCATCGATATCCCTACAACGCTCTGGTGAAGCCTGCTTCCCTGTGCCGAGGTAGGTTCCTATACTGCCTACAATTTTGATTTTTTGATGTTTTTGTTTCTCTGAAAATTTCCAGTGTGTTTTGCTTGAGTGATTGATTGTGAGTCTGGTGGTTTTGACAGTTTGATTCTCACTTGTTGAGCTCAGTTTCCAAACATCTATTTTCTCTTTTAGTGAAGGAGTCATAGTAAAAAGGAATTCTATGAAAGCTCAGTTTTGGATTTTTTGATTAGTGTGGTCCATTCTCTGAAAGGTTTATGTTGAAAAAGGAAATTTGTAGCCTCTCTTAAATAAGTTTGTTTCAAGTTGTTTTATGTCCTTTATGTTCAGAGTTACATTCGAGAATACAAAAAGAAACTAGTTATTCTAGCTTGTTTATGCATAGGAAAGTTTTATTCTTGGCTTGCATGAGTGATTTAGACAAGTATATATTTTTGGGGTGATTGAGCAGATTTAATTTTGATAAGTATTAAAGGCTTCATTTTCTTTTCTTAATTCATAGAATTAGAGTTCTTATTGATGAAAAGTTTTGAGTTTGAAGAATTGCTTGTTAGGTTTTGTAATTGAATCATTGAAATAGCATGATATTGGTTTGTTGAAAAGAAAAGAGATGGCATTTTCCCTACTCTAGATAGTTGTCATTGAAGAAAAAAAGCAAGTTGCATCACATATAGATTATAATTTGCATATTAAAATACACCTCACAAACATTCACTAAACATTCAGATAAAATAAATGGTATCTTTAGGCTAAAATTTTATAGAAGTTTGAGTGATAGGATAGAGACGTGTTCCGACGTCTTTAAACATAGGAGTTGTAGTTACATGGATGCATTGCATCCCAGGGTCTGTGTGGTTCCTCCACGAACCGTCAGTATATAGAACGACCTTTCACATACCCTTGAGGTATATCTAAAGGTACTTCATGTACTTGATTGTATATCAGAGGCCCCCTTTCGAACAACTTTGCATTAGACAACACTAACATGGATTTGAGTTCCCACGTACCTTGTGTATATCGGGAGATCCCTCTATGATTCCCAAACCATCTGAGAAAATCCCTTTGGTCATCTTGTTGGAGAAATACACCGAGAACAACACTCGGGGAGCTACTACACACATGTCGTCCAGGTAATCGAGTGTTCAGGCAAGGGACGGTCCCAATCCCCCTTGTCGTGTTTCACTGTTGGACCCTGCGGTATATTGTGAGTTGCGACAACTTGATAATCCTAGTGAGAGACCGAATACCTTCATACCATCCTATCATTTAAATCTGCTTGCATCCTTATCTTGCGTAGGTTTGTTTGTGTGTGGTTTTTATTCCTTTTTTTGACCTAGAGTAGAAAAAATCATCCATCACCCTGGCTGAGCAATCTGTTAGGTGTTCTCGTAGATTGCAAGGTTTGCCACCTGAATCTCCTCCTGCAATGGAAGGAATCAAAGGTGAAACCATGGAATGACTAGCTTCTACTGATGCTCATATAGAAAACCCTTCAACTAGCGGGAATAAAGAAGAATTATCTGTTTATGGTAATACCTTGGTAGAACAGCCTCCTACGACTGATACTGATTTCAATTTTCCAATGGAACGTCATGTTGGTTCATTAAATGAGATTGGCGATCGCCCGACTGATGATGCCGAGGGACCAGAATATGGTCCTAATGCACCTTTTCGGAGAACTTCTTTAGGTCAATTTATTTTCGAATTCAGAGTCACTAGACCTTCTTTTGAAAACACCCCTAGAGATGCTTCATCGAATGAAGAAATGTATAGAAGGTTTCGGTCATCTTTTGATAATTTAAAAAATTGTTGTGAATACCTTGCTAATATCATTGCTTCACCTCTACCTTATAAAGCACCCATGTCAGCTCTGCTACCCCATTTTTCGGAAACAAAAACACCTGGATACCATGCCCTTTGATCACCTCGAATAGTTCCTGTCTCAGGGTCATCGACCCAAAATTTGGTTACTCAAAATCTAGGTCAAACTTCCACCTCCCATCCCCTTAATCAAAACTCTCCACCAGTTTCAACTCCCCCAATAGTCCTTTCAGTTGGGGGGCATCCTCCAGCTCAAGTTGTTTCACCTACTCATGAATTTGTTTCTATTACAGGGAAGAATTTATTAATGGGACCACCTCCAGTGAATACCCATCCTCCTAATTCCTCTATGGTTTTAAACTCTTCCATCCAGGGAGGATATTCATGGGTTCAATTTTTCATTAGTCCACTTTCTTGGGGATATAATTATCCAGGGAATCAACCACCTATGGTTCACCAAGGTTATTAACCAGCACTGTCACCTGCAGTCTATCCTGGAATGACGTACCCTGGAAATGTGTTTGCCCCATGGGGACAATTGAATTATTCTAATATCTCATCTTACGGAGGAGCTTTCATAAACATTGCTGGAGGATATGTTGGTCCTCCCAGAGGCCCACCACCTGGAGGACCCCTGAGAGGAACGGGAGGACCTAGAGGGCCTGTGGGGACTGTAGGACCTAGAGGATATAGAGGATCCGGAGGACCTGGTGGACCATTTGGAGGACCACCACCTAGAGGCCCAACACTCGGAGGACCACCACCCTGAGGACCACCTTATGGAGGCCCACCATCTGGAGTACCCCTACCTGGAGGACCCCCAGTTGGGGGACCATACCACCACCTCCTCCGGGAGGCCTGCCACCACCACCACCACCCGAAGTCCCACTGTCTAGTGGACCTTCTAGTAACCAATCACCAAATCAATCGGCTATGGGGGCATAGTCTATCCCCATTTATCAATCTGTCTATGGTCCTACTGGTCTGCAAATTCCATACCAGTATTACCAATATCCTCAACCCAATCAACAATTGCCATTTATAGCTACATTAGATTTTCCAGATTTGTCCATATTGATTAATGATCCTATACATCATGATCCCTCCTGCCCGACCATTCCAGTCAAGTTACCTTCAAATATACTAAAATTCGACGAAAAACCCGGTGAAGACCCTAATAACCATGTGATGACTTTTCATCTATGGTGTTCATAAAATTCTCTGATAGATAGTTCAATCCTTCTACGTTTATTCTAGAGAACCCTCACAGATGTTGCTGCAAAATGGTATATAGAGCTACCACAAAACTCTTTTTGGGATTTTAATGCTCTAGCAATGACATTTTTAACTCATTTTCAACTACCAATCCGGTATGAAATAGGTAGAGACCCGTTAACCTCGCTTTGAAAAACTGCTTCAACGCATATCTTCGATCACATCCATGAATGGAGACGAAGACATAGGCTAATCAAGGCCCCTATTCTTGATCAGCTACTTGCTGATTGGTTCACAAAATATTTACTTCCCCCTATTTCTAGATGTGTTGCCATGAGAGGTGTTGTTATAGAGGAGCAAGCTATTAGCCACGCTCATTACTTAGAATTGGTTTATTCCCAGTCATGTACTGTATATGATTTAATTCCTCATGCTCCCCGTCTAACATCAGACCCGTCAAGACTTGCAACTGAACCACCTGCAGAAGGAATCCTTGGTTCATTTCAAAACTCAAACAACGAAAAAATATACTAAGAAGCAAACCCAACCAGCCACACCAGTAAGTCAACCAGAACCACCCCCCAAAACTGTACCCCCTCCTGTTGCTTATGTTGAGGTAAATGTGGTTCAATCTGCTGAATCATTCGGTGGAAAAAATAAAGTTAAAAACAAATCGAAAAAATCCGATAATCAACAAGAAGGTAATAGACCACAAAATCCTGATGATGATTCCAAAAATAAGAGAAAGGTAAAGTACCCCTGCCTAATCTGTGGAGGCGATCATTTCACCAAAGAATGTCCTTGTCAAGAGGAAGTTAACAAGTTTTTGAAAAGTTCACCCACCTCGACAGTTCTTATGCACCCTTTCCCCACCCAACAATAGTTGATTGATCATTAATCTTTGCATGGGCCTTCTTCATCCATTGATGAGGTAAAAATGATGTCGAGTGAAATGATTAACCTAAATAAGAGAGCACATAGTTATGACCCCCCTCAGAGAAGAAACCCGATGAGGTTCCATCTAAAAAACCTTCAGCTTCCACCCCCTCCCCAAGAAATGGTATTCACATTGATAAACCTATGTCTGATGCAATTTTTCGCACACCCAAGAGTACACTTCGTAAGTCTGTTATCACTCCTAACGCACATGCTGCTGAATACTATTACATTGTAGAATATTTGGCTCAGGCACCATGCGTTATGTCGGCTCTAGAAGTACTTCAAACTTGTCCCACACAACGAAAACATCTACTAATAGCACTTGGAGCTTTGGATCCTGAGAATAGTAACATCATCATTGCTTTCAAACTAGATGACTTTAAACCTAGGCTCTCACATCAAATGGCTTTCCAATTAACTAAAAATATTACTGGAAAGAACATCCATTGTACTGTATTAAACGAGGGAGCCTCCACTTTGGTCATGTCTTTGTCTTGTTGGCGAGCCATTGGCTCTCCTGAGATTAATCGTTCACCTACCACACTCAAGGCCTTTGATGATCATGGATTTCAACCATATGGATTACTGCCCTCTCTCCAGGTAGAAATGGGGGGCAAATCAGTTTCCATTCATATTGAATTCGTTGATGTTCCTTTGGATTACAACCTACTCCTAGGTCGCAACTAGTTCTATTCTATGCAAGATTTAGCATCGTCCGTCTTTCGGATTGTCTGGTTCCCATTCCAAGGAAGGATTGTTACGATAGATCAATTATATTTTATTACACCTAATTCCATTACAAATGATGCGAACAACGTTCCACTTCTGACTACCCAGAGTATCAGAACATCGGATTATGACTCATCAAAGATTCTTCTCACATGGGAGTCTTTCCTTTATCAAGTCATCCTCCTACCCCACAGACCACATCTATAAATATGATGTCTACCTCTATCATAGACAAAGGAAAGTCTATTGTTGAACCATCATCACTTACTCCTTTTGAGGATGTCTACAATTCCATTCAAACCACCAACGACCCCACCATCAACGACCATTTGTTGGTGGCCTCTGATTCATATCACCTACCATATTGGCTAGACAACCCCCCCATCTCTTGATTATCTTTCGCATACATTTCCCTTTGATGAATCCATCATGGAAGTTATGTCCCTAGAGGAGATGCCTTGGAAATATCATCACCATAGATATTCTTTCCTTCTCGCTTGCCATGTTGTAGAAGAGCAATTCACATCCATGGTTTCATCTGATACAGTCACGGACCCTCAGTACCCAATCCTTATCAGTGGGGTTGAATCTGAGGGTAATTTATGGAATATTACCAAAACCATTTCGGTGGATATATTGGTGAAACCCGGTGTTTCAGAGATTACTTAGATAGGACAAAATTCTTCACCTTTAGAGGTTCAGTCATATACGACCTTATTCAAAGAATTTAGAGATGTCTTTGCTTGGTATTACAAAGAAATGCTAGGTATTGATCCCTCCATTGTTGTCCATGAGATTAAAACATACTGTGGTGTCAAGCTAGTTCGCCAAAAATTACGCCAGGTACATCCGTGAAAAGCAACAACCATTAAGGAGGAAGTTGAAAAAATTCTTAGGGTTGGTTTCATTTACCCTGTTCCCTTGACTGAATGAGTGTCTAACATAGTCCCTATAAACAAAAAGCATGGTACTATTAGGGTTTGTATCGATTTTAGGGATTTGAATCGGGCTTGTCCAAAAGAAAATTTCCCTACTCCCTACATCGATCAAACTATCGATAACTGTGCCAAAAGTGCCATCTTCTCATTCATGAATGGCTTCTCCGGCTATAATCAAATCAAAATTCTCCCTTCAGATCAACATAAGACAACTTTCCTATTCCCATGGGGGACCTTTTCCTACCGCAAACTCCTATTTGGTTTAAAAAATGCTGGTGCTACATTTCAACGTGCCATGTCATATGATTTTCACGATATCAAAAACATTGTGGAGCCCTATCTTGACGACATGCTTGTTCATTCCAAGAAGCGGGATCTCCATGTGGATCATTTGAGAGCGATTTCTCTTATATGTCATTATTTCAACATTCTTTTGAACCCACACAAATGTGTTTTATGTGTCGATACTAGTCGATTGCTTGGTTTCATTGTATCCAAGGATGGTATCCATATTGACCCTTTAAAGATTGAATCCATATTGGCTCTACCCGCTCCCACTAATGTCACAGAACTCCAAAGTTTGCAAGGGAAGGAAATTTTTTTACGTCGTTTCGTCTGCAACTATGCAGAAAAGACACATGGTTTCATGCAGCTATGAAAAAAGGACACTGATTTTGTTTGGGATGGATTAGCATATCATGCGTTTAACAATCTCAAACATGCTCTTACGCATGCACCCGTGTTGCAACCACCTTGTTATGCAAGGGATTATTCTCTATATGTCGCTGCATCCTTGTCTACCATTGGTAAGGTCCTAGTTCATACTGACAAACACAAGCAAGACCATGTGATCTACTACGCTAGTAAGAGTATTCTTGACTCTGAAACCCGGTACTCGCATGTGGAGAAACACGCTCTGGCCATGGTCATCGCGGTCCAGAAGTTTCGCCACTACATCCCACTCCGCACAACTACAATCTATGCAGATGCCAACCCCATGTATTAGGTATTGACTCATCAGGTACTTGGGGGAAAATACTCATGCTGGATCATTATCCTCCAAGAGTTTGAGTTGGAATTTGCTAAAACCACTTCGAAGAAGTCACTTGTTTTTGCAGAGCTCATGTGTGATCTTCCGTATGTTACTGAGGAAAAAGAGGCCATCAATTCATTACCGGATGAATGTTTATTTCTCATTAGCATGACCGACGCTTGGTATGGAGACTTTATTATCTATCTCCAAACTCAACTATATCATCCCAACGCAAATCGCGATGAACATCGTCGCATCCGCTACCAGGCTAAGCATTACCTCATTTTAAATGATACCTTATACCGCCGTGGTGTCAATTCTATATTGTGACATTGTCTCACCCACGAAGAAGCTGAAATCATCTCTAATGATTGCCACTCTAGAGCTTGTGGCGGTCACCTCTCTGGGTTGGTTACTTCCCAGAGGATATTGCGCACAGGGTATTTCTAGCCTTCGATATTCAAATACTGTATTGAAACTGTCAAGGAATTCCCGCCTTGCCAAATGTTTACCACTAAGAAACACACCCATCCTTCTCCGCTCCATCCTGTCATGGTGATTGGCCCTTTTGCAAAATGGGGCATAGACTTCGTGCATTGCAGGCCTATCTCATTCGAGGGGCATGGATACATTACTGTGGTTGTGGAATACTTTACTAAATGGGTTGAGGCTATGCCCACATATGCCAAAGATGGAAAAAACAACCGTGTTGTTCCTATTTAACCATATCATTTCTAGGTTTAGGATTCCTAGGACCATCGTAACCGATCATAGGTCACATTTCCAGAATAAAATGATGGCAGAACTGAGTATAAAGTTAGGGTTTCGACATGATAACTCTATGCCTTACTACCCATAGGCTAATGACCTGGTTGAAGCAATTAACAAAGTTTTAAAAACCATGCTTTAATGGATGGTAGGGTAGGCCAAATAAAATTGGCATTTACTACTATTTTTTGCACTTTGGGACTACAGGACTACTGTAAAGACTGCCATTGGTTTTACACCATTTCAATTGGTGTATGGAATAGAGGATACTCTCCCTATATAATGCAAAATTCTTTCTCTAAAGATCAATTTGGAACTTTTTCCTAACACCACCATCGAAGAAGAATGACTTCTGTAATTGAATAAGCTTAACGAAACTCACTGTGATGCTGCTTTAGCTAATGAGGCACAAAAACGATGGATGAAAACCAAATATGACAGATTTGTTCAGCCTCTCTCTTTCAATGAAGGAGATATGGTCTTGACTTATGACCAGAAACATGATAAGATGGGGGCAGGTACATTTGAATCTATGTGGAATGGGCCTTACATTATCAGTCGTGTCTTGGAAAAAGGTGCATATGAGTTAGTGGACTATGATGGGATACCCTTGGGAGAGCCCCATAATGGGCTCTACCTTAAAAGATATTATGCCTAGATCATCTAGCATAGGTTCTTTGAAAATATTGTTTATAGATTGCTGTGTGTCTTATTTTGAAAAGTGTGGTTTTTCTGTGTGGTATAAGATGTGATTTTCGAAAATCCTACTTATGTATGTCCTATGTTTATTGGATAGATGACCACTTTTACTGGTTTCGTAGACGATGCTAGTCGTTACATGCTAAATCTTGCTTCAGCAGCTTGGGTACTGAACTCTCCTACAGGAGATCTGGTGAGTTCAGGGGGTGTTTGTTTAGGTCCCTCCACCAACAATCTCGCAGATTATCTTGCAGTGATTGGATTGTTGATGGAAGCCCTAGCTAATGATGTAAGGGAGATTAGGGTTTACCTAGTCTCTGAGTTAGTTTTACAACAGCTAAACTGAGTCTACACTGTCTGAAACCCCCTACTCCTTCGAACATTACAAAGGGTTAGCTCTTAGAAAGGTCTTTTGAGCAAGTCACGTATCAACATATTCCGAGGCATTTGAATGATGTGGTGGATTCCCTATAAATTTTGTCCTAGATTTGTATATTGCTCATAATTAAAGTTCATTATAACATAAAAAACATGCCTCGCACTTGTAGACCCCTGGAAAATTTCTGCCTATACCCTTTCTTGCCAGACTATCGTCGCATGCGCCTATTCAAAATTTAGCACGAGTGCTAATAGAACCCATCTGATCCTCGGATTTTCCTTTTTTGGAATGAATGTAGAACTTGGACAATCTCTTGATATGAGATTTCCTTCGTAAGGTATTTATTCATTTCCTCTGTGATCATCCATGGGAATAGCCTTAGTACTTCTAGTATCTCTATTATAGGGCATCCATCTGGTTCTTTAAAAATGTCACAGAATAATTCTACTCCTGCTTCAGCTTTTTCTTGGAATGTCTTTGACATGTTGCCCTGGATATTCCTGATTTTGACAATATTGTTTATATTCCTTCTGTGCGATGCAAACCTATGGAAATATTTGGTATTCCTATCTCCTTATGATAACCATAAATCCATGCTCTTTAGTCTCCACATTTATTCTTCCTTTTTTAGTAAAGCATCTTTTCTTCGTTCCAATTTTTTCAAATTCTCCACCCTCTCTACTGTGAATACTCCTTCATTGTTGCCTTCATATAGATCCTCTATTTCTCTCTCCACCTTCTTTAGGTCTTCTTGAAATACGTTTTTGTGCTTCTTGTCCCATGCCTTCGAGATTTTCTTCATTCAAATTAGATTGTCTGCAAATTGTGGCATATAAGAGAGACTTTGGGACTCCCTCAAATGTTGCCATGAGTTCTGAATTTGTGTCCTGTATTCCTCCTCTTCTAGCCACACTGGGTTAAATTTGAAGGGTGAGGGTTTTTTTTTCGGCAGTTTTACTATCAAGGCTATTGTCCTTTGATCCAAGATTCCTCCGAGTTCTATCATATATTGAAGAATCAATTGGTCATTGACTAAATTCTCATTCACCAGGAAGCGGTCTAACCTTTTTGATATTGCATGATCTCCTCTTCTCTTATTTTTCCATGTTGGTTCCATTTTCACTGGCACGATATCAATCAGTCGTTGTTCTTCAAAGAGTGAGGTGAAGTGATTATTCAGGGCGTCCTATCTTACGTCGCCCCCCCAAACTTCGTTTAGCCCAAGGGACAGGTTTAAATCCCTGCCCATGATCACACTTGGTTTCTTCATTGCGCCTATTTTTTCGAAAGAATACCACCGAAATGTCCTTCTGCACTTAAACACACACACACACACACACATATTTCTTAAAATATTAATGGAGTATGGTATTCATCGTATATGTACCATTGGTATATGATATGTCATGTCTTAAATTTAAAATATGTTTCAAGTTGCTTTTAATAAATACTCAATGTTACATAAACATCTTCAATGATCATTGTATGTTTTAAAACTTTTTTAGAATTTGAAAAATACATGTTTTTTAATTTATGAGTAACCTACTTCCATACTAGATTTTTTTATTACTCATTTTTATTACTCAAATGATACTACTCTGAATACAACCTAGCCACCTGCATAAGACATTTTGAGAAGAACAAAAACTTCTCTGACCGATGTAAGTGGAATAGGAAAATCCTGCATGATGTTCCTAGTTTGTTTCTGTCTTCCGTGATCGCCTATATTTTTCTACAAAAGGGTTTTGAACATTTGTACGACGCAACTTATTTTGGAAGTTTGTATGCCCTCAGTTTTCCTTTAGAATAAGTTTGCATATTTTTTGGGAACATGGATCATACATTATCAATGATACAAATTAGCCCCTCCCTACATAAGCAAGCAGAGCCTCCTGCCCCATTTGACTCCAACCTGGAAGTTGAAACTTCTCAAAATACCTTAGCGTCTAGTGTTAATTCTTCTCTTCCTTGTACAAGGCATTGGATTCAACCATGTTCGTTCAATATCGATGAGAAAATATGAAGCTAATGTTGTTCAGTAAGAGGTTTTCTTCTTTGTCAATGGGTATGAATGAGAGAACATACACTGAAGGAATATAGATCTATTCTTAGTAGCTATGGAAATTGCAGTTCTACAAGATCATATGCAGTCGGAAGAGAAGAGTAGGCATGTAAATTACATTGTTGATTGCATCAGAAAGATGGTATTCTTGTTCATGTTTATATTTTATTTATTTTTTGTTAGTATTCAAATTTGTAAATTCCAAGTCGGCTTCATTGTTTTTCCTAGTTGGAGAATGTGAACGAGGAATATCGAGAGAACATGCTCTACTTAGAATGTTGCAAGGCTACAATCAGGAATGTTGCTGAGCAAGTCGAAGCATAGACCTGCAAAGAGATATTACATCATTTTCATGAAGAAATGGAAGACCTGCAAAGGTCAAGATACTTTTGGGGAGATGAAGCTCTTCATGCCATTGAGAAGGTTGCAATCTTGCAAGTAGTGGTTATATCTTCTTCAAATTATTTTACACCAAATTTTCTTGAAAGAGAGTCTTCCGTTTGGGTAATCGCCATCTAGCCACGACCCACTATACCTGTATTTTAAATTGTTTGATATCATTGCTCAGGTGAGGTGTTTGAGAACCTTTTGATTAGTGGCCCCATAACATTCCATATACCCCACTCCTCCTGCATTTGTAACCAAAATCATTTGACAAAAATGACCTTTAGTTGATCTTGCCTATGGAAAAAAAGATGCATAAATGGAGAGGAGAGGAAATCCATGTTGATCTTGCTGGAGATCATGATCTTAGAGTTGCAATCATAGTCACAGGATGCTCAACTCAGAAATGAAATTACACTGGTGAGGCATGGACATGACATGATGTTGAGCATCCTAGATGGATCGATGCCCCCAGTGGAACTATTGTCTTCGAATTCAATAAGGATCTCCATAGGCATAAGCAATACATATATGTAGGGTTTGGATCATCATGAGATCTCTGTTAGTGGTGTAGAAATGTGCAACCAACGTCCTTCAAATAACAGAGAAGGCAGAAAACCCAAATGAAAATGATAATGAAAATCAGAACGAAGAGACCAAATATATGTAGATGGTTAAACCAAGATTATCCAAAATAGTTCAAAATCCTCAAATATGCAGCCACAAGCAGTCCATAGAAAATTGTGAGCTTCATAGTAACTAGTTTAACTTGGTCAAGCACACAACATCTATATCGTGTTAAGCAAGAATGCTTGCCTCAGAAAATTGTAAAGTGGTGCTTTCCTGCGTCTACTCAACAGAGTAACCATGTAAGCATAGTATGTGAAAATATGGAGAGCAATAATTATAAAATTGTAAAGTGTGGCTTTCCTACATCTTCTCAACATAGTGTGTGAAAATATGAAAAACAAATATATTTGGTTGTAAGATTGTGAGAGTTTGTCCAAATTGATAGCTAAATCAAATGCCCAAAAGATATTAAAACAATTATTATTACTTTGGGACAAGGTTTCCTAGAAATAAGGCTAACACAATAGTTACTCTGATGACAAAACTGTTTTATTATTAAGTATTAATAGTGCTTTTTTGGTGGCTTAAAGAGCTACTCAATAGACATCTTCTGTATTTGATTTTGTGGGAAGAGTAAGACTATTAACACAACACTCTGTTGATATAGTTGTTCTCCCTGCTACCGTCTTTTATATTAACAATGCACTACTTAATAGATATATTCTCTATCTGATTCTTCTTGCTACAACAAAGATAACATTCATGAATTACAAGTGCTACAACATAAATAACATTCAGGAATTACAAGTACTTAATAGGTATCTTCGCTATCTGATTCTTCCTGCTTCAGCATAAATAACATTCATGAATTACAAGTACTTAATAGATATCTTCTCTATCTGATTCTTCCTGCTGCAGCATAAATAACCTAAGTTTCCAGGAGACTTGGGTATGGGGACGGGGACAGGGACGAGTACGGAGACGGGGACGCTACTTTTGAAACATGGTACTTGGGTACGTCCAGGGTACTATATATATATATATTATAAAAAATGTCAAAGTCATATCATACATGCATATTTCATATTTCTTCATAAATTATGAATCATGATTCATAATAGTATAGATTCAATGATTATTTGAATAATTAACATTCACATTGAAAATTTGAAACATAAAATTTCATAAATCATAGACTCATTAGATATCAATTGCAAGATTGGAATTTACATATAATTTGATAAATCATTGTACCAGGGAGCTGTAACAAATAGTCAAACTCAGTTTAGGGGCAAAACTTCGCCCATGGGAGAAATAATAGTTTTAAATTTTAAAGGGGAATTTTTTATATAGAGATGTTTTAAAATATTTTAAAATAGTTTTCCAAAAATAAAATATTTTTTTAATATGTAAAATCTTTCGCCCATCCAAAAATATAAAGGAAATTAGTGGAATATATTTTCCCCTTCTATAATTCGGTGGATACTCCATTTTTACCCCAATTTATTGGAATCACGATTTTTTAAAGAGTAGTTTGTTTGCCCAAGATTTCATTAAAACATGATTAAAGATAACCTTTATTCAGTAAATAAAGGGTTGTTTTTTTGTGGGCCCATGGTTGTAATGTCCCCATTTAAATAATTGCATAGCAGGACAATTCCATCAATCCTACTAGTTCCCTACGTGGGATGGATACATTTGGAATTTTAATAAGGAAGCTAATAAATGATGTTCAAACATTAGAATGGAATAAATATTTGATAATGGAGCTAACTAAATAAATACAAGAGAAAATTGAAGTGACAATGGAGCATGGAGACACATGAAGATTATGGGTCCCACACAAGCTAGAATTTCTGTGCCACATGGCATCCTTATCTTGCAATTTTGAATCCACGGGAATCCTAACGTTATTAGATGAGTTAGAAGGCTAATCTACTTAGACATATGCATCATAGGTCGAATTTGGAAGGAAATGTAACTTACATGGGAGAGTAAAAGTCAAGTGGGAGATTCTTGGTCACTTGAGATAGATTCACTAACATCTATGACATCTATGACACCAATGATGAAGATGCTATGAAATTTGTGACATATTGCAGACCTGAAGGTTGACATTTGACCATTGTGACATGTCATGCCTAAATATAGCATCCAAGAAGGCGTTCATGTGATTTGGGGAAGCTTAATGGGTCCCTACTCGAATTGGGGGAAGAAGGAAGGCTAGGGAAGGGAGGACACATGGAAAATATTGAGCACACACCCTAATTCGAATTGGATTGAAGTTGTGGATGTATTGGTAACCTTATAAGGATAAGGATGTTTATAAAATATAGGGATCAACCAAGAGAAGGTATTTTTATCATTTGAGAAATTTGCATTTGTGAAGAGAGAGAGCTAGTGGATTACTAGTTTCTTGCTTTAGCCAATTTCGAGGGTGAAAGATTCGCATCCAAGTTGGTGTTTGGAGAGGTAATTCAGGTATTCATGGAGATTTAATGGAGTTTGTATTTCAGGTGTAAGCTACAGGGTGTTGGGCCCTGGAATTGTCCTTTGTTCCACCACTTATCAACATATATTTCATCCATTTTCTTCCCATTATCTCCCATTTATCATTCCATTTTCCATCCATTTGTTGTAACTGTGCATAAAACAACATACTACCTCCATTGATGTTTTAAGTGGTTAATAATGATTATTTTCCTTTATCTTTGATGAATTGAAGACTATTATACATAATTTTACTAATGATGGTTTGTGGAGTGATTTTTCACGTACAGGACGCTCATAGCCAGCTGTTACAGCCTTAACCGAAAATGCATGCCACATAAGAACACTTTGATTCGTGTCTCAATTTTCGGGCAGATGGAAATGAATCTCAAAAATTCGAGACATGGGTTTTGTGCGTAACATCCTCATTTACTTGCCTGGAAATGAAATAGCCAAACAAAGTGACGGTTTGGGATATACATATGTTTCTTCAAGAGGGTATTTTCTAGATTTGGTGTTGCGGCCGGTTCCAAAGTTGCCAGCAGTTACGACCGCGTTTCAGCTATTACAGATCACAAGTTGGGGCTTCATTTCTTCATTTCCATGAGATAATTTTATGTATAAATATGTAATCAATCTCATTGGATTGGGGGAGGAAGATGGGGGAAAGGAAAAACAATGTTATGATGTACGATTTGATCTAGATCTATTGTAATAATTCATTATGATAATACATGCTGGCAGTTTCTTAATTCTGGAGTTGTAGACTTTCATTGTGGAGATCCATCTCTACTCAGTGGAGGAAGGGTCATCTTCCCTGAGCAGATGCTGATAGTGTTGATTGTAGGTGTTTTATTTTGTAGATCTGTTATTTGTTAATTCATGCTTTCATGCATTAGATTGATTATAGTTGTTTTTATTATTTAGTTCATGCTTTCATTAGATTTATCATAGTTGTTTTCCTGTTAATTCATCTTGATAGATCGTTGGCCAACTTAGCATTGCTTCCAGGTTTATGTATTTAGATCTTGTTTCATAAGAATTGATTCTGTTGAAGTGTGATTATATTTACAGTTTGTATTTATGAATAGGTTTTAGGTTTGATTTCTTTTTAAGAAGTTGTGATCTAGTTTGCAATCAGTTTCGATTTCATACCAATAGATAACAATGTAAGGTAGAAATTGTGCTTGCATAGATCTTGCACAATAGCTTTGAAATAAAATACTTCCTGGGGTTGATAATTTATGTTTAACACTCTACATGTTAAGTTTTAATTAACTGACATATAGTGGGCCCAACATTTTGGCGTCGTTGCCGGGGAAGTTATCAATGGTGCAAAAGTACATCTCACATTGTTTTGTAGATGCATTGTTAAAGTAAGGCATGTAGGTTTCATGATTACATTTTAGTTTATTGAATTTATTTTGAGTGTGAATTTTCTATCTTTACATTCAGTTTTATTTCAATTTCAATCTTTGGAGCATAAATCTTATCATTCCCCTTAGTGGTGTTGTAAACACCACCCATTCTACTAACAAGTTGACAGGAACATTCGAAGGAGGAGCCTCAAGATAGAACATAAATACTCTAATGAAGAGATGGTAGGTAAGAAAGATGTAGAAGTTGTTACCTTCGAATTTCCCATCAGACATTCGAGAGGAGTGGCACCAACGAAAAGAATTCCCCCACATGTTCTACCAAATTTTCACGGTTTGGAAAATGAAGACCCCGATGTATTTTTATTTCAATTCGAAGTACTTTGTAGAGGATATGGTTATTGTGCTAATGATCGAAAGTTGAATGTGTTTCCCCTTACTCTAAAAGGAACAACCCTCCGATGGTTCATGAGCCTCGGTGGGAATTGTATACAAACTTGGGAAGACATGAAACATGTATTCTTGAAAAGGTACCAAGATTATTGCAGGGCCAATGAAGACATCTTCGAAATGACACAAGGAGAAGAAGAGAGTTTGGAGGAATACATAGAATTCTTTCAATATAACCTCCAAAGATCCAAACAGAGGAAACTGGGGAAGGAGACCTTAAAAACACTTCTACTCAAGGGAATCCAAGCTGAATATTTAGAAGTATTAAATCTGATGGGAACAGGTAATGAATTTCAGTTAGCATATGATGATATTTGCGAGTTATGTAGAAGGTATTCAAGAGGAAACTTTAAGACTGGTAAGAATTCTAAGGAACTTTTATCTTTATTTTTGAAATATGCTGCAAAAACAAGAGTTTTACGAGCTGAAATCAATAATTTATTTGAAATTTCTAAAGCTGATTCACAATTGGATGTTTTGCAAGATAAGGAAAAGCAGGAGGAAATAAGAGAAGCAAGGGATTTCCCTTTGGATAGACTTGAAAGTTGTGGTATATGTGACTTGAATCATTCCACAGATCATTGTCCCTCCTTACCAAAGATGAAAGAAACATATCATAGAGATCTGGGAGTTGCAGCCAACTTGTTGCAATAGTCATGTCAACCATGGCCTACATCTATGGTTAAAAATTCTATCCCTCCATTTCCTTACTCTCATACTCAATCATTGAATACTCTTCCACCATGGCAGCTATTGCAGCCTCAATTTAACTCTTACCTACCTTATCCACAAGGTTGGAATGGCCCATCTTATGATCACATGGCCACTCTCCCTCATGCTGCAACACGACTTGGTCCTTCAATATCAACCTCACAAATCAATCATCTACATCAGCCACATCTATTTTCTCATCAAACTCCTTGGTATCCAACACAATTTCTTGTCCAATCCACCCTCCATCCTAACGATAATAAAGCAGTACAGTATGCTTACAGTGCTGAACTGCAAAATGTTCCTATATTTCCCTCTTGTTCTACCTCACCTACACTGCTGCAAAAAGGTTGTGCGTTGTCGCAACAAATCCATACGAGGCTTGAACATGTTTTAAATCCAAGATTTGTAGATGGAGTTTCTTCTAGTCCTCGTAAGCAAGCAGACAAGATCAATAAGACACACGTAATATTTGATGGAGAATAGCCGTTGGAACCAAAAGCATCATTCACATCATTAGATCCGAAACTCTTATGCATCTAGGAAGATCAATTTAATAAGGATCTTCATGGTGTAACATCCATGAGGAATCAAGGGGACAAAGACTATATTGAAGCTTGGTTTCAATCTGTCATTGGTCTGCAGCATCAT
>LPNX010564878.1:241945-287148 GCA_001517045.1 Pseudotsuga menziesii | reverse complement strand
TTTGATGAAAAAGAACTCTTGGATTCGAACCAGAACTCCAACTGCGCGATAACATAACAAGGAGCCTCGGGCCTGCTTGCAATGCTTAAGATATAAGATATCCATTGAATGAGCTTAGCAGGTAATCGCCTATGGAATTGCCCAACTTCATGTGAAATGATGATTCGATCAGCTCCACATGATCTTCAGATGCCTCACATTATGAGCCCCCTGGGTGAATGATGGATCTATCAGCTTCGAATGATCTGGAGCTATGTATCATATCTTGAAACCCTTGCGTAATCCTGCGTAGTTAATGATATGGTGTTTCACAACTTGCTTTCAGCAGTAAAACGACATTAAACTTCATGATGGTCGTGTGAGACGCGCTCTGATCTTCTCCTTGGCGGCAAAACCCACAGGCTCGTTTGATGTGAAGCTTGAGTACGGACACGTGCTCTCCTTTTTTAATTTTTTTTTTTAATGAGACGCCCTTTTGACAGCTAATCATAACTTAGCTTAATCCTTCTAGTCGCCAAGACTGGGCTCTTTTGGCAGCTAGTGTGAACTTGAACCTTAGCTCGATTCTCCCGGCTGCCAGAACTGAGGTCTTTTGGTAGCAAACCTAGTCTCTACAAAACAGAGTTAACTACCACAAGCTGTTTTTTCAAAATTTTGAAATTAAGACTCAATAAATTTGATTTTTGACTTAGTAATGAGAAAATAAAATTTTGACTCAAACCTATCACCTAAAATAAAAGAAAACAGACTGGTTATTTTAGGAGATAACAGAACACACAATATATCAATATAGAAATTTGTGTGTTTACTCTCTTTGTGATAGTGTATCACACCTCTTTGATATATGTCTTCCCACAAAGTCTACTTTTACAAGGTTTTATAATTTAGTAAAAATTCGTCACAAAATTACAAGATATATAATTTTGTGAAAGATTTGTCAAAGAATTATATATATATAGTTGATAAAATAGCCTTCACACTGTCCCATGTATCATGGGGATTCACTCATTTATTATACATATAATTTTAGGGGGGTTCTTAAAATTTTCCCTAGTTATCCCACATGCATCATGAAGTAAAATTCTATTATTACCATTCTTTATACAATAGAGGTGGAAAAATATTTAACCCACGTGTATTATGGGATGTGATCTTCCATACCTACAGCATATATAATAGAGGTGAAGGAGACTCAATTGATTCACATGAAATTCCAATGTTGTGACATGACGTCAAGATGGAATGTGATATTGTGTTTATGTGGGTGCTCAATATTGTAAGAGTGAAAGTCTCCTGAAGAATAAGAAGATCAAACATTCTATGGATGTTTCTCCATTTGGGGTTTTACCACATAAAATAGACCATCTCTTCTCTGTTTCCTTTCTTGCATATTCTATTGATTATTTGACACTTTCTTAATAGGAAATTAAACTAGAAAGATTCTAATTATCTATTGAATATGTGCATGAGTGGGATCAATAATTTCTAACTTAGTGGAGTTATGGTGATTCAAATAAGCTTTTGTCGAATTTTTCTACTTCATGTGGTTCCACCATTGACCCACTTGACCAATTGTATTGTTACGCTACATAAAAAAAATCTTGATAGAGATTTTTCATATTTTATTAACTATGTTTATATTTTTCATCATTTTTTTCCAAGAAAAAAAACATATTTTATATTTCAATAAAAATTGAAAGTATATTCTTTAGGGGCGAAGCACATTCATAAGAAGTTAGCCTCCCGATTGTTCAAAAATTTGGCTTTTCCCAAGTCATCTTTAAATGGATGTTGAAAAGACTTCAAAATGCAAACTAACCATTAAGTTAAAAGTTTCATAACCACATACATATAATTTGAATACATTAGCACTACTTTAAAGATCTAAAACATGACTTGCAACCTTAGTAACTAAGCGACCATCATCAAATTATTTGGATACAAAGATGTTGATTTCCAATCCCAATGCCTCTTTTGAAAGATAATATTCCACTTCGTTTTCCTCTCAAAATGCATGGAAAAAGCTTACATTTTGAAATAATGGAGAGATCTCTTTTATCTAGCGAGCAATCTACATGAGGCCAGGATCAAGGATTTGTTAATGCCGACTCACCAAACATTTTCAAGGTGAAAATATTTCTATCCAAAGCACACATTAGAAGGAAGAATAAAACTTTAAGTTCCCCTTGGTTGTTCAATCCAGTGCCAAGATTTTTTTGTCCAGTTATAAAAAGTGATTTTGATAGGAAGAGCTGAATCAAAGACTGCAAATAGAATTCTCTCCCTGGCACACACCATGTCCTTGATTATGATCATTTCTTTTGGAATCTGAGATGCCTTTATCTTGGGAATGGTGTTGTAGGATTCTACAAACACCAATATTTTCAGTGAGACCTTTATCAAAGGGGATGGATGATATTCGTGAAGAAACAAAAGACTTGCAAATATCAAGATAATTTTGGGGAGATGACACTCTTCATGCCAATGAGAAGGTTTCAACCTTGCAATTAGTGGTTATAACTTATATCTTCTTCAAATTACTTCACTCCAAATATTCTTCAAATAGAGATTCTTCCCTTTGAGCCCCAACCCATTATACCTGGACTTCCCCACCCTAACATCTATGATGGGTAGCCCTTGGATGGTCTGAACTAGCTAATTTGTAGCAAGGCTGAATCGATGTCAATTCAATATCTAGTTCCATATACTCTTTCTTTCTCTAGTTTGATAATTTAAAATAAAATTACAAACTTGAGCTAGTGTCCTTCCTCACCATCATTGTCTCCTTCGATTAGCTGCTTGTCATCGACTCTCTTCCTCCCCCCCATTGAACAACTCCATCGGCAAATAAAGGAACACACACCTTGAATATTTCAACTTTGTTAGTCCGTACGAAACATGATTCTAGCATGTGATTCATTAAATGGTTGTTGTTCATGGGTTCTCTCTATATAGGGTCTTAAATGACTCTATTCCACAATCTTGTAAATTCCCACATGCAAGTGTAACGACCCAATGTTGCGTGAACTAGTTGGGAGGGTGGTCACCTAATGGAATTTCTCCATGATTTAATCCAACAAATTTAGAACCAAATGAACAAACTAATAAGAAACATAAACATCGCAAAAATGTATCCTTACGTCTTGTTAGAGACCAAATCCTAGTCCAAACTAGTGCTCCAACACATAAATTCCAATAAGGGGAAATCACACCCAAGGGTTGATTTTCCACCCTACCAGTGCAACACCTGACATGATATGATGCCCCTCGAGTAAGGCTTAATATCGATGAGCATATGGATTCTAACTCTCTAATTGATCAATGTAGATCAACTCACTCTTCCTAGTGGATCACAACATTCAGTCAGACATCCAATTGAAAGAACAATTGTGTGGTGTAGAGTTCTCTATACTTACAACACCCCCATACCTCTTGGGGTTATTGTGTGCATGAAATCCAACTCAATCTATCGATATTGTGGTACCTTCAACTGTGGGGTTCTTCTGCAAGGACTATACTAACTCTAACCCTTGATACCTCCAGCTCTGGAGTATGAAGGCCACAAAATCAATTGTTAGGCTCAAATAAATGGCATTAGTACCCCAAGTGGTCAAATACGCCCTAACATCCTCTACCCACTCAGACAATGTTAGAGCCGTTATAAGACTCCTCCCATCAAATCACATATCCAAAACAATTTTATTTTTCAAGGAAACAATCATCAAGAATCCAACTGCCTCACTAAAGGAAACAATCCAACCGCCTCACTAAAGGAATTCAATCATTAATGCTAAAATTCATGGACCCCAAATTATAAATTATAGACTAGAACAACAATCCATATGCAAGGATATGACACGATAGCATCATCCCATTGTACTAACTGGCCAAACATAAAGATGAATGACAACATAATAAATCGCACCAAATACCCTTCGATCACAACAACATGTGCCCAACTGATGCACATGTGATCATTACATATATAGTTATACCTCCAAATTAATGGAGTTACAAAGCATGTAGATCTAACATCTATCCAAAATGTAACAATAACCATATGATATTTGTCATTGTCAAGTCCATGTATCACATTAACATTCGTGAAAAATGTAATAAGATTCCAAGGTGCAAGAACTGACAAGAATATACTCTCTTTAGTAAACCAAATAGAATCTTAAAAACAAAGTGTTATACCTCAGCGTTGGGTTGCCATCAAATAAATGAGGGTAAGGTCCTCTCTTTGAATAGGATTCATGTGAGAATTATAACGTTTCAGTGGTCGTGAGAACAACATATTCTAGCCAAGGAGGCGAATAAACCATGTAAGAACATTATCGATCCAGATAAGGTTTTAGGTTTAATCCAATGTATAGGTGGTCTTACATAATATCATCAAAGGAGAATCATTCAACTAAGGTAATATGAAACAAGAAATCACATTATCCCATAACACTAGCAACGTCCTCGGATTGTGACAATGCCTCACGATGAGTGTATTAGCAAAAGAAATCAAATTTCATCAATCTCATAATAAAATATAGCTATGTGTAGAAACTCAAAGTCAATGTCAAGTCCGAGATGTTAATTGGAACGCTATGTGTAAGGCGAGGTATTACGGTCTTTCTGCCCTCGGAGTGACTTTTTACCTTAGTTGGGTCACTTATTCCACCATGCATTAAGAAAACATCATTATAGAAATTGCCTTTAGAACTTCAATCAACTAAGTAGAAGAAAATCAATATAATGTAATCCATTCATCTCCAAATGTCACCACATAACCTAGAGTCTAGGAAACCAGATATCTCATCCACTCAATTCCACATAAGTCTTCCATTGATAGTACTCAAAAAGGCATCGTAGTAATTCACTCGGTCATGGAAAACATGAATCATCAGAGCGTTCTATCTTTCAATCATTAATGATAAAATGCATGGATCCCAAATCATAAATTATAGACTAGAACAACAATCCATATGCAAGGATATAACATGATAGCATCATCCCATTGTACTAACTAGCCAAAGGTAAATATCACTGACAACATAATAAATCACACCAAATACCCTTCGATCACAACAGCGTGTTCCCAACTAATGCACATGTGATCATTACATATATAGTTATACCTCCAAATTAATGGAGTGACAAAACATGCTGAGATAACATCAAACACAAGTTATTGTATCCAAAAGGTACAATAACTATATGATATTTGTCATTGCCAAGTCCATGCATCACATTAACATCCGTGAAAATCGTAACAAGATTCCAAGGTGAAGGAACGGACAAGAATATCCTCTCTTTAGTAAACCAAATAGAAGCTTGAAAATGGAGTGTTATACCTCAGCGTTGGGTTTCCATTAGATAAATGAGGGTAAAGTCCTCTCTTTGAATAGGATTCATGTGAGAATTATAAAGTTTCGGTGGTCGTGAGAACAACATATTCTATCCAATGAGGTGAATAAACCATGTAAGAACATTGTCTATCCACATAAGGTTTTAGGTTTAATCCAATGTACAGGTGGTCTTACACAATATCACCAAAGGAGAATCATTCAACTAAGGTAATATGAAACAAGAAATCACAATATCCCATAATGCTAGCAATGCCCTCGGATTGTAGCAATGCCTCACAATGAGTGTAATAGAAAAAGAAATCAAATGCCATCAATATCATAATAAAATATAGCTATGTGTAGAAACTCAAAGTCAATTCCAAGTACGAGACGTAAATTGGAACGCTATGTGTAAGGAGGGGGATCACAGTCCTTCTTCCCTCAGAGTGAATTTTTACCTAAATTTGAGCCACTTCTTCCACCATGGATTAAGCAAACATCATTTAATAAATTTCCTTCACAAATTCAGTCAACTAAGTAGAAGAAAATCAATATAATGTAATCCACTCATCTCCAAATGTCACCACGTAACCCATAGTCTAGGAAACCAAATATCTCATCCACTCAATGGCACATAAGTCTTCCATTGATATCCTCAAACATGAGCATTCAAGTTCCAATCGACACATACAATAGAATCGTTGCATTCATTATGAATAGGAGGCATTCGAAGTAGTCACCATTTTTTTTGATAAAATGATGTGTTTCCATACCATGTCCCCATATTTCAATGAATTGGAGTTGCATGAAACAATAGGCCCCTTTATGGCATGTTTATGACACTTAGGAAGAAAGTGTAAAGACCAAATTTGTACTTGATGCCCGATTAATTGATCCATGTTTTCAGTTCATGCAAATGAGATATTCTATAACACGCCTAACCACATCTTGGAGGAGTGTTATCTAGGCGCGTTTATCGCTCATTTTTTGTTTCCTTGTTGGATTGGGGTATTACGGTCCATATGCCCCTCACAACCCTTGGTAGGGCACCCACACATACAACTTTATCATTCTCCCGTTATTCCATAATTCACCTATGGACTTGTATGTGCATGCACACATATATCTCAAATGGGTATCTAAATCTACTCTCAAATTTTAATTCCAAAAAAGTGGGAAACATGCGTCTATTTAGGTCCTTGGTTTGAACGAGCTTGATTGTGGGAGAAATAACAATGAGGTGATTCTTTGTATCTCTTTATTTTACCCAAAACATTTGCTTGTTCATTCTCTAAGATAAGGCACAACCATCCCTCTGCAATTGACCACAACCATTGGATTGGCAAGAAAAATCCAATGGCGACGACGATGACGACACTCCTATGGATGCAAGATGATGTTCCCACATCGACAAGATAAAATAGTAACAATGGTTAAGTTAGGACCTTTGTACATCCCTCTATGACCTCTCAAACCTACATAGTCATTGGATCATCAAGTATTTATGCATAAACAACACCAAATCCTAGAATTACAACTAAATAGTTAGAAGACCATTATTATTCTCAAATGGTCAACTTATAATGTTCATGGAGGAATTCAACTTTTCATGATATCACATGAGCAAATGCAATTTTCTCATTGTTTAGATGGTTTGTCATTGAGCACACATTAATCTCTTTATTTACACGATGACATGAAACACATGCGTTCTAGTCTTGTACAATTTGTAGTGCATCCCTACCCAAGCTCTCTCATTGACCACAAAGATCGTGACTTTCTCCAACCTTCCGTGAGGTTCACCATCTTCATTTGTAATCCATTCCCCTGCGCTTGCTTGAGGACTTGATGTAGAGAATATCACACTAACTCCATTTTCAACATTATTCTCACACTCGACGTCATTGTTCATTATGTGCAGATCGTCAAAGTGGCATATCATGCCATCTTTGTACTTCCCCACCCTACCGTCTACGACGGGTAGACCTTGGATGGTCTAAACTCATTGATTTGTAACAAGGCCGAATATATGTCAATTCAATATCCATTTCCATATACTCTTTCTTTCTCTAGTTTGATAATTTAAAATAAACTTACAAACTGGAGCTACTTTCCTTCCCCACCATCATTGTCACCTTCGAACAACAGTTGCTTGTCATCAACTCTCATCCTCCCCCCGTCGAACAACTCCACTGGCGAATAAAGGAACATGCACCCTAAATATTTCAACTTTGTTAGTTAGTACGCATCATGATTCTAGAAAGGCTTAATATGATGCCCCTAAAACCATATGTTGCCCCTCAAGTAAGGCTTAATATTGATGAGCATACGGACGCTAACTCTCTAATCGATCAATGTAGATCAACTCACTCTTCCTAGTGGATCACAACATTCAATTAGACATCCAATTGAAAGAACAATTGTGTACACCCCCAAGCTATCAATATTGTGGTACCTCCAACTGTGGGGTTCTTCTGCAAGGACTATACTATTCCACTCTAACCCTTGATACCTCCAGTTGTGGAGTCTGAAGGCCACAAAATCAATTTTCAGGATTAAAGAAATGGCATTAGTACCCCAAGTGGTCAAATATGCCCTAACCCCCTCTACCCACTCGAACAATGTTAGAGCGGTTATAAGACTCTTCCCATCAAATCACATATCCAAAACAATTTTCTTTGTCAAGGAAACAATCATCAAGAATCCAACCGCCTGACTCAAGGAAACTTTCCTCTTTTCTATTCTTCCAAAGGGTTACAACTCATTCCCAACAAATCCTATTGTCTTTCTTGTCCATATCTCTCAATTACACTCGGGGGGAAATTGAGCTTAGGAGCAAAAACATTGATGTCATATAATGGGAATTTGGTGATTTGAACTCAAACCGTAGATCAAATTAGGATCCATTAATCTTTTCCACGTGTAACGTTCCAACATTTCCCTTCCCAAGCTCACAAGGTACTAGATCTAGCAAACTATTCTTGTTGAGCATAAGTCATTTTGCTTGCGTACAATTTCCACCACATAGTTAATGTTCTTTCGGGCTACCCCTTGAATCTAACCCAGTTCAACGTGCATCCCAAAAACATATACCTGCAGTAGAGGTTAGCTCCTAAAAAAGGCATCACAATACTTCACTCGGTCATGGAAAACATGAATCATCAGCATGTTCTATCTTTCAATCATTAATGATAAAATGCATGGACCCCAAATAATAAATTATAGACTAGAAAAACAATCCATATGCAAGGATATAACATGATAGCATCATCCCATTGTACTAACTAGCCAAAGGTAAAGATGACTGAAAACATAATAAATCGCACCAAATACCCTTCGACCACAACAACATGTGCCCAACCAATGCACATGTGATCATTACATATATAGTTATACCTCCAAATTAATGGAGTGACAAACCATATCGAGTTAAACTCAATGACAAGTTATTGTATCCAAAAGGTAACAATAACCGTATGAGATTTGTCATTGTTAAGTCCATGTATCACATTAACATCCGTGAAAATCGTAATACGATTCCAAGGTGCAAGAACTGACAAGAATATCCTCTCTTTAGTAAACCAAATAGAAGCTTACAAATAGAGTGTTATAACTCAGCGTTGGGTTTCCATGAAATAAATGAGGGTAAGGTCTTCTCTTTGAATAGGATTCATGTGAGAATTATAAAGTTTCGGTGGTTGTGAGAACAACATATTCTATACAACGAGGCGAATAAGCCATGTAAGAACATTGTTGACCCACATAAGGTTTTAGGTTTAATTCAATGTACAGGCGGTCTTAGATAATATAATCAAAGGAGAATCATTCAACTAAGGTAATATGAAACAAGAAATCACATTATCCCATAATACTAGCAACGTCCTCAGATTTTAACAATGCCTCATGATGAGTGTATTAGCAAAAGAAATCAAATGTCATCAATCTCATAATTAAATATATCTATGTGTAGAAACTCAAAGTCAATGCCAAGTCTGAGATGTTAACTGGAACGCTATGTGTAAGGCGATGTATTACGGTCCTTCTTCCCTCAAAATGACTTTTTACCTAGAGTTGGGCCACTTATTCCACCATGCATTCAGAAAACATCATTTTAGAAATTGCCTTCAAAACTTCAATCAACTAAGTAGAAGAAAATCAATATAATGTAATCACTACAACAAATCATGGAATTAGCATCCCTTTTAGCGTCCATTTTTATTGTAATTTTTTTTACATTGAGTGGTCAAACTAGACACTAAATGGGATGTGTCATGGACAAAACTTAAAGCGTCTCAAAAAATGTCTTTTTTTGCTTCCTAGATAGCATCCTTTATGACGCCCAAAACAACGTCTATTTTTTTGCTTCCAAAATATTGTCCAACTTTGCTTCCTAAATAATGTCCTATTTTGCTTCCTAGTGAGTGTCCGTATTTTCTTCTTAAATGACATCCCCGTTAGCACCATATTCGCATCATNAGCATCCAATATTGCATCCATTTTTGCTACCACTTTAGCATCCCATTTTGCACCATGTTTTACTTCCAAATATGTGCCAATTTTCGCTTCCAAATTTGCAGCAATTTTTGCTTCCTTTTTTGCATTATGTTTTGCTACCAAAATGACGCCAAATATTTTTTCTATTGTTGGACCATACTTTGCTTCCTATGTAGCGCCATGTTTTGCATCCAAAGTAGCGTCTTATTTTGCTACCATATCAACGCCATGTTTGGCTTCATCATTATCCCCACATGTTGCATCCTTTTTAATTCCTAGTTTCACGTCTTATTTTGCTTCCATATCAATGCCATGTTTGGCTTCATCATTAGCGCCACGTGTTGTATCTTTTTTAGTGCCTAGTTTCGCATCTCTAATTTTTTGGTCACTACTTTAGTCGTTTTTTGTAATTTTATATACATATTTTGGTCATTTTGTTTGGTCACTTATCTCTCATTGTTTGGTCACTTATCTCTTAATTTTTTGTTACTAATTTAGTTTTTTTAACCGATACTATAATACCATTAGGGCATGGAGGAATCGAATGACCAACCTCCTGCTTGTAAGGCATGCGCTCTTCCATTGAGCTAGGACCCTTTAAGAATTTTGGAACCTAACTTATAGAGTCCTCTATAATGGTAAAAAGGATCAATCACAACTTTGAGTATCTAATGGTCGACAAAGGATGATAGATTGTATAAGTTCACAATATATGATCAAGCAGGTTATGAAATCCATAAACCTTTTATAGGAATTTTGAACAAAAGTCAAGAAATTGGCTTAATGGGATTGCAAAAATCACTATTCCCTAGCAACCGTAAGTGTACCACTATATGAGACCTATCAACAACAAATATCTTAGTGTGGATGCCAAGGATATACTAGATAAGCATGATCATTCTAGAGCCATGTATAAATGGAGCAATAAGGAGAATCAAAAGAGGATGATCAACCCAATAGTTTGTGCTTCACATGGATCCTATCCACCATGGGATGAGCAAAGTTCCTTCTTCCATCAAGATAATGAGTATCCACAAGGAAAAATGTTTAGGATATATTGTGATGCCAATTGATAATGTTTATTCGCTTCCCAAGGTGATGTTGCAGTGCTTGCGCTGGGAGATCTACATGATCCCCAACAACATTGGATATAAGCATATTCATGGGGCCATAGAGTATAGGATTAGACTGTGTTTTTATCTTTTTATCTAGAAAACCATGCATGATTTGCAACACTGGGAGAAGGAATAGAATCAGATATACTTAACAAACTACAATCATGACAATGCATAGGACTCTACTCTATAGTCATTGTGCAGATGTTGGAAATGGGTATAACTACCTAAGGTCTACGAACAAAATCCATTTAAATATGAATGAAAAACCTTCCATGTTAGAGGAATACTCGATGGCAGTGAAATTACTATTTCTAACATAAAGAAACAAAGAAGCCATAAATGGAAGCTCTAGGGGGATACACATAACATTAGAACACAAAATCAACACCCTAAAGAAGTTCCATCTAGATTTGCATTGTAAACAAGAAAGCGTCCATAATATAGACAAAATTGAATGTGATCATAAAATAGGTCATATTTCACCTACCTATATCACAATGTGATTACTCTATTGGCCATGTTTCCATTTCGGTTACTGCAGAAAGATATTGCCATGAAAAAATCCATAATCTTTATAATCCCATTATTATCAATTGGCAGATAATGTCATATTTAAAGCATAAAATGCCATGTTCAAATACTTGTTTCAACAATCATATCTCATAATGAAAGAAAGACAAGAAAAAATATTGATAAAATCAAGAAATTACCTTTGATGTCCCAATGAAAAACTTGGTTGATATTACATTGTATACATTTATTTACCAACACAACCTGCATCATACAAAAGAATGTAGTGTTTAGATATCAAGAACCATGGAAGTTTTGCATTATTGAAGACTGAACAAGAATGGCCTTCAACTTTTGTAATTATTCTTAGTTACTGAGTAATTTGCTATGGATTTTATGTTGAGGGGAGTTAAAAAATTGTATTCCGTGTTAAGACGAGGTGCTAGAATAAGTGATGCTCAATAATATATTAGGATACTTGATATATTATGTATTAATGTGTAATAAATATCATGAGTGTTAGTGACCAATCAAGTTAATGAATAACAGTTAGTATTGTTCGATTTCTATTTTCACATCCTCGTGTTTTCAGACAAACATTATGATGTCTTGTTATAAGCCCGTGAGTCCCAAGTCTCTCCGAGCAATTGAATGGTTTCATTTAATGTTCTATGCTTTATAGAAATGAGAAGTTCGAAGGTGTTTTTGTATTTGAAATGAGCTTGTCTCTGATGGAGAGCAATATTCAGCATGCAGGACATCCTTTAAGTCTCCTTCTAGGCTACCCACACGGGGCCTTACCGACCATACCCATACCCCATTCCCCATGAGGACATGATACCCGCATGGGGTATTATCGCACATACCCATACCCCATGCCCCATCAGGAATATACCATATCCCATCAGCGAACATCCTGCAGGCTTACCATTCAAGTATGGAATTAATTGAATTTATCAAGAAACCTTTTATGTTCACTGAATTCGTCAAGATACCTTGGAATATGGGTCCATGTATTTGTTGAATTATTGTAACTTAAAGAATATTCTATATGTATTTTTTTTGTGGTCCTTTATGTTCCTTCCAGCAGAATCACTTGTATTTCTTTATACCCTGATGTTCCTAATTGAGAGAATGAATAAGAGTCATGAGGAAGTCCCCTCCGTTGTAAGTCAGGTCATTAGTACCCCAATTGTGGTTACTTGAGCCTACATAATTAAATTAGGATTACTCAAGACTACATAACTGAATTAATTATTAAGTGAACGAAAGAATATAAATAGAGGTGAGGTGCTTCTCATTTGAGCACACTCACACTCACTTGTGTAGCACATTAGAGAGAGAAAGAGAAAGAGCTATAGCTGGAGAAGGAGCAGGATCAGTCTTTTGGGTTTTACGTTTTATATTTTGGGGCATCTATATTGAGGAATCGTTTGCTGGTTTTTTTCCATTAGGGTTTTCCCAGGATAAATCTTTGTGTTCTTTTTGTGTGGTTGTGATTGTCTATATTTCAGTGATATTTTGGCTTATGGTTATGCTGTTATGATGCTAAATGTTTTAAGATATGATATAACCATTAAACAATTTAACATGGTATCAAAGCCACCCTCAAAGAAGACACTGTGCATCTGTATAATCTAGGGCTTCTTATTTTTTGGGCCTCTCTCCACAATCCATCAGAAAAAGAAGGCTAGGATGACTCTCCATTGAAGGGCACATCTTTTTGTCGAAGCAGAATTTGATTCTGGGCATTTTCAGTTTTTGCTGCGGGAAATTAGGGATTTTTCCAGAAGAGGAATTTTTGAGTGAGCCCAACATAGGATTACTCTCATCAAAATCAAAGTTTAGAGACTTGGGTCGAGATTTTTGGTTGGGTGAAACTCCAAGAAAGTCAAACCCTAGTTTGACCTCGGGCCTAAAAAACCCTAAAATATGGAAATTGATAGTTTTGGTAGATTCGCTATATCTCGATATTGGAGAAGGATCAGGTGCTGAAACTTTCACAGATCGAATATAAATTGTTTATGTACATTGTGTCCAAGTTTCAGACTCATATTCACTATATTCTAGGTTATATTATTCCTCCAAGTTAGGGTTCCAACCTCTCCCAAGATTCATCCCTAAACAAGACACCTGGGGAGAATTGTTATATATTGGGCTATGAAGGTCCAAATGAAATTTCGCAAGATGTTATAGAAAGGGAAGGAACTTTAATTTCGGTGGTAATAATTTTAGACCCCGAAGATGAGAAAGTGACACGTGGCAGTCTGTACAAGTTCACTCTTCCGAACAGTCCTGAAATGAGCCACCTTGGGGGAAAATGTATACGTTCCAATTGGTAAAACCATTATACTCTAACCTATAGTGTTGGAAATAGGAAAAGTGAGGCTAATTCAGTATGAAATTTCAGACATGGATTAGAAATAATTTTGGAGATACCGCAGAAACAATATCAGGAATTCTGCAGAAGAAACTGAAGAAAACTAGGATATTTTGCAATTATGATCATAGTTTTGGGAAAATGAATATGCTGCTTAGCTCACCTTTAGGAGACACATATTTCTATCCAATCGTATCTAAAATATTCCAAGTTTTAAAAATTAGGGTTTCTCTGACAAACCCTAGATCAGCCAGATCCGAAACTAGGACAAACACCTCAAACCGATAAGATCTAATCTTTTGCCGTTTACATTTGAGGTTCTCATTTCAAAATGACCTAGCACCCCAGCTTGATGACAAGCTTGGTAAAGCTTAAAAAATTCTGAGCGTGGAAGCATAAGATTTCATTGGTTCTTGAAGGAAATGAATTGGACACCTACATAAGCAGAGAGGTTCCAATTCCAAAGGGAGATGAGGTTAAAGCCTTACATAAGAAGAAACTAGACTCATAATAAGAGAAGCGAAGATGGGAGCAACTAAAGATCAAGTTCTCACGATTCAAAGAAGATCCCTCAAGCGATGAGGAATATGAAGAACCTCTTATCCATCTTATCATTTGGATAAGAAATGATGATGTCATGAATGAAGAAGATGATGAAGCAGAAGGATCAAGAAGGAGTCTACCCACGAAACATATAAAAGATAAGTATTCAATTGTCATTTCATGATATCGTTTTATATTCAGTTGATGTATTATGCATGATAGAATGTTTGCATTAATAACATGCATGTGATGGGAAAGGTTCTATACAACCTCCTACAAGAAAAGAAGGATGAGACTTGTTCCGAAGAACAAGTGATGAAAATTCAAGATAGACTCCAATAAACATGAATCTGAAGCTCCCAGGGTTAGAGACACTGTGATGGAAGAAAGAGCTTTAGAGAGCGGTAGATCCACCTTGAAAGATGAAGACCTTGGGTACGAGAGATAACTCAAGTTGAAGAAAAGTATGGCGAGACTTCCAAGAGGCCTCAGACACACTCTAGTTGTGTAACATGGTTGGGTAACATCATTGATGCTAACCTTTTCAGCTATGAAAGAAGCTATGATCAAAGAGTAACAGTTGATCATGAGGGATGATGTCTACGATATGGTTCCGAGACCTGGAGGGAAGTTCGTAGTGTCTTCCATATGCATCTACAAGAAAAAGTGTACAAAGCAAGGTTTGTGGTTTGCCTCAAACAGAATAGACTATGGCATGACATACTTCTCTAGTAGAGGTATATATCGAGCAAAGAACCACCTGTATAGAATATGCTTTATACGAGCTCAGAAGGCACCCATAGAAAATCACGTGCAGGAGCTTGACATATCACCTAGAATGATGAATATTTTAACCTTTTCTACAAGGTTGAATATGGAAACCTACAGAAGACAACAAGCTCACAGATGGGTGCATGAGGAACTTTTCAACAAAGTTCAAGAGATAGATACATAGTAGCAAAGAATGCTACCTGTCACTCCAATACAGAATGAAGAGGGAAGATGATGCTCCACTTCTTGGGGAGTGACTACAGAAGATCTCTGAGTTCGACATAGTATGACATGATAGATAGCTTCCTTATGGATCGAGACTTTACAAGGATTAAAGTGGGTTCCAACCTTCAAGGTTGAATGCGGAAGACTAGGATATGCTGATGATGATGGAAGAATACCAGAATGATGTTTGTGATATAGTAACCAAACTGGAAAGAAAAAGTGTGGTATCCTCCAAATGGATCTACAAGATAAAACATGCAGCTGACGGAAGTATAGAGAGGTACAAGGCTAGATTTGTGGCTATAGGTTTCTCTCAAAAAGAGGGAATTGATTATGAAGAAACATTTGCACCAGTAGCAAGGTATACTTCGATTAGAGCAATCATGGCACTTGCATCCATGATGAAGTAGGACTTACACCAGATGGACGTGAAAACAACCTTCGTAAATGGTGTGATTGAAGAAGAAGTATACATAGAATTGAGGTTGAAGACATACGAACTCACGTATGCAAGTTGAAGAAGGCCCTGCATGGCCTGAAGAAAGCTCCAAGAGCTTGGTATGGAAGGATAGATAGTTTCCTGACAAGCATGGGATTTTCCAAGAGTAAAGCCGATCCTAACCTTTACTTCAAGGTTATAGAAGATGAATCTGCCATACTATTACTGTATGTGGATGATCTATTTATGACAGACAAATTGTAGAATCCAAGAAGAAGCTCGCTGAAGAATTTGAGATGAAAGACCTTGGTCTAATGCATTATTTCCTAGGTCTAGAAGTATGGCAGAACTCAGAAGGAATCTTTCTCAATAAGGGAAAGTATGCAGTGGAAGTTTTTGAAAGTATTTGATATGTTTGAATGAAAATCCATGGCCACACCCATGGATTCCAACCTAAAGTTGTTAGCCGATGACTCATCAGAGTTAGTGGATGTGACTCAATACAGACAGATTATTGGGTCATTGATGTATCTAACCAATACTAGACCATACATTTGTTTTGTTTTGAACACCTTGATTCAGTATCTAGTTCAACCTAGACGGTTTCACCTGATAGATGCAAAGCATGTGATGAGATATATGAAAGGGACTATAGACTTTGGTATATACTATGATAGAAACCATGATTACAGATTGTATGGCTATACAGATGGAGATTGGGCTAGAAGTGTCTCAGACAAGAAAAGCACATTGGGTGGATACTTTTTTGTGGGGCCTGCTATGATTTCATGGTTTGGCAAGAAACAATCCGGTGTTGCTCTTAGCACGGCCAAAGCGTAATACATAGAATCTTGCTCTTCTAGTTGTTAAGCCATATGGATTCCAAAGTTGATGTTAGGTCTCTTTGACCTAGAGATGGATACTACAATGATTCTATGTGATAACCAGAGTTGTATAAAGATGACAGAGAACCTTGTGTTCCATTGAAGAACATAGAAATCCGGTATTTCTACAGACGAGATAAGATACAGATGATGATGTTTCAGTATTCCCATATTGAAGATATAGATGATTTTTCAGTATTTACATACTGTAGATGCAGATGATGGTGATTCAGTATTTCTATACTGAAGATACATATGCTGATAGTTTAGTATTCACATACTGGAGATACAGATCATGATAGTTCAATATTCACCTACTGAAGACGTAGATGATGATGGTTCAGATGATGATGTTACAAGATGATGATTCAACACTGATGTGTTGACGAAGCCTCTATCTCGAGTAAAGTTCGAACACTTTCGAGACAAGCTTGGTGTTGTTCGGAAAGACCTTCCTCGAAAGGAGGAGCAGTGATGTTATAGTGAGATTGTATCATCCTTGAACTTCAGTTTAGAAAGGATCCTGTGACTTCGGTCCTTGAGAATGTGGTGGGATTGTACCATCCCTGGACACTTGTCCTAAAGTGATCCGGTGACTTCGGTCCTCAAGAATAAAGAGGGATTGTATCATCCCAGGACATTTGTCAAGAAATGATTCGGTGACTTTGGTCCTCGAGAATGTGGTGGGATTGCATCATCCCTGAACTTCAGTTCAGAAAGGTATCCAGAGGCTTTGGTCCCCGAGAATGTGGTAGGATTGCATCATCCTTGAAATTCGGTTCAGAGAGGTATCCAGAGGCTTCGGTCCTCGAGAATGTGGTAGGATTGCATCATCCTTGAACTTTGGTTTAGAAAGGTATCTGAAGGTTTCGGTCCCCGATAATGTGGTAGAATTGAATCATCCTTGAACTTTGTCAGAAAGGTATCCGGAGGCTTCGGTCCCCGAGAATGTGGTAGGATTGCATCATCCTTGAACTTTGGTTCAGAGGGGTATCTGGAGGCTTCAGTCCACGAGAATGTGGTAGGATTGTATCATCCTTGAAATTCAGTTCAGAAAGGTATCCTGAGGCTTCGGTCCCCGAGAATGTTGTAGGATTGTATCATCCCTAGACTTAAGTCCAAAAGTGATCCGAAGACTTTTGTCTTCGTACTATGGATTGCAGGTTGTTGCTGCTAATGATGATGTTACTGATCGAAAGATCTGAGTGTGATGATGATGATGTTACTGATCAAAAGATCAGAGTGTGATGATGATGATGTTATTGATCAAAAGGTCAGAGTTTGATGATGATGATGATGATACTGATCGAAATATCAAAACGTGATGATGATGATGGTGGTGATTGAAAGATCAGAATGTGATGATGATGATGTTGCTGATGGAAAGTTCAGAATGTGATGATGATGATGATGTTGATCGAAAGTTCAGAGTATGATGATGTTGATATTGTTGATCAAAAGATCAAATTATTGCTGATGATGATGTTGCTGATCGAAAAGTCAAAGTATGATGATGATGTTGATCAAAAGATCAAATTATTGTTGATGACAATAATGATTGTGTTTGATCGAAAGATCAAAGCCGATGACGATGACGTTGTTTGATCGAAAGATAAAAGTATTGATGATGATGTTGCTGACGATGATGATGTTGTTGATCAAGATATCAAAGTGTTATTGATGATGATGTTGCTAACAATGATGATGTTGTTAATTGAGAGATAAAATTATTGCTGATGATGTTGCTAAAATTATTGTTGATGATGATGATTGTTGATTGAAACGATTAAAATGTTGATGATCGAACGGTCAAAGTGTTGTTGCTGCTGAATATTGAAGATGAAGACTATATGTCGAAGATGATGAAAAGATTCCAATGATTTATAGATGTATCACCCTGATGATGTTGATGATGCCTTATCTCTCCTACTATTGTTGTTGTTGATGTTGTTGTAGAATACCCTTCTCGGTAAGGGGGAGTGTTGAATTATTGTAACTTAGAATAATATTCTATATGTATTTTTTTAGTGGTCCCCGATGTTCCTACCGGGAGAATCACTTGTATTTATTTATACCTCGATGTTCCTAATCGAGAGAACTAATAAGAGTCATGAGGAAGTCCCCTCTGTTGTAAGTCGAGTCATCAGTACCCCAGTTGTGGTTACTTGAGCCTACATAATTAAATTAGGATTACTCAAGCGTACATAAATGAATTAATTATTAAGTGAACGAAAGAATATAAATAGAGGTGAGGTGCTTCTCATTTGAACACACTCACACTCACTTGTGTAGCGCATTAGAGAGAGAAAGAGAAAGAGCTGTAGCTGGAGAAGGAGGATGATCAGTCTTTTGGGTTTTACCCTTTATCTTTTGGGGCATCTATATTGAGGCGGCTTTTGCTAGGTTTTTCCCATTAGGGTTTTCCTAGGATAAATATTTGTGTTATTTTTGTGTGGTTGTTCTTGTCTATATTTCAGTGATATTTTGGCTTATGGTTATGCTGTTATGATGCTAAATGTTTTAAGATATGATACAACCATTAAAAAATTCAACTGTATTTGATTAAAAAAACTTGAAATTCAAAAGTGATGAAGTCATATGTTGATCAAGTATCTGGCATAATATATCAAACCCTTATGCAGAGTTCATGGTTAGATGTACATGGTAAAATGTGTCAGTGGTATCATATGGAAGATCATTGTATCAAATTGTTGCTCTTGCGAGCTCTTCAAACCCTCGAAGAGAAGATGAGAAAGAACCGAAGATACAACCTTCACGATTGCATATATAGTTCTTTAATGCCAAATATTCCCAAATGTAAGTATCCCCGTTGAATAGGGAAGAGATCCATTTTGAGGTCATTTGGTTCAATGAAGAAGGCTCCATAAACTTTAAAGTCTCAAGGAATCCCCTATATAGAACATAAAAAGAAAATTTACTATCTCTTCCAAGAAATCTGCAATGTATTGTTTTTGTTGTTAGGGAAACACAACCCTTAGCAAAACACAACCCTAGAGAAGTACCACTGCAAAAGGATGACGCAAGAAAACCCTAGTTCCTCACCATAATATATAATTCCCCAATGAATTATTTTTTGGATCATATAGCTAACGTGAGATGTAAATAAGGGTTAAAACCCTAGGAAACCCTAAGAGATGAACAAGAAACTCTATATCTGCAGCCCTTAGGGAAATTCCACTAGACAATAATTTCTCGATCACTTGTGTAGAGAAAGAGATCTGGAAACGCTGGTTTGCAGCCCTAAATTTCCATAATTGTGGCTGAAAAATATCCTGAAATAAATCAACAAAAGGGTGATCTGAAATCGTCTTCATGAATATCTATGATGTTAAAAGCCAATAGCCTTGAATATGCTGCCAAAAATTCCTGAAGTAAAAATCAACAAATAAACCCTAATGCCGGGTACCGCAATTTATGGACAAGGTCTCTGAAAAATGTGGACAAAACAATTGAAATAGCCTCAACAAAACACCTTTTTCCATCTAACATTAACACCATGAAAAAACCCCCCCCAAACTCCTTTATTTAGAGAGTCTTCCATATGCCAAGGTCTGATCACAAAGTATACCAGCGTGTAAACAACCAAGAAGAAAACACTAACCAACATTGAAATAGGTAGAGAAAGGTCCACACTTGCTCTGATACAATGTTGAGACTTGAGATCATAAGATAACGAGGGGATTGAATGGAACCAAATAGCCAGCCAAAAAACTTGCAAAAAATTAAGGAGAGAACATCACTAAACAAGTGTGATAATAAGATGCGTTTCAGAAAGAAAATCACACCCTTGGAACAGAAGAATGCCAAATATATGGTTCTTATAGGCTTAATCACTTATATAAAAAATATATGCTTGTAGGATAAAATATTCTCATGACATCACATGATCACATAAGATTTTTTTAGTTGTGTATTTATACACAAATCAATTAGGGTTTTCTCCCAAGAGGGGTTATGGGCCTACATAAGTAGGTTGAACTTCCCAAGAGGGTTATTGAGCCTACATATTAGAGCTGACTAGGTTGGCATTAATCATAACCTAGTATTACAATATATGATGGGATTAATCATAATTAATTCCTACCAAAATGCATTAATGACACAATTTGTGATTGATGCGGCACGTGACAATTACACCATTCTCAACACTTTTTTTTTAGTTCCTAACCAGTAAGAAAAATACCTCTGCTGAGCATATAGATATATGAACTTGAGTGTGTTGGCACCCAATTCCAATTTCCAGATGCATTAATTACTTATGAAAATATCAATAAAAACAACCAACCAGAATTTGAAGGAAAAATATAGTAAATAGATCATGAAAAATTTCTCATTCACGGACCTTTGTATAAAACTCATGAAAATTACAACTTGTATGCAAGTGAAGGAGAAGGATAATAAATAATTATTAGTTACTTCAACAATAAAGTAGCACAGGGTTCAAGGTTCAAGCAGTCGAGCAGACAAAATAACATGAATCATTGGATGAATGCTGAAAGTAGTTGTAGTTTTTGTAAGCAGTGCTTAGAAGGAAAGCAGGCATAGTGAAATTCATAATCACAAATACGGTCCAAGAGTTTCACGTTATGTCCTGAAACGTTTCTTGTTCTGTCCTAAAGAGTTTCGCGTTTTGGCCATTATGTAAAAAACTTGAAAAGTTAAATATTAAAGGAGTCATAATGGCTTCTATAAACTCAGGAAGATTTTAGTCTTTTATAAATGCAACAAAACTATTTTTGGAAAAACAATCTTCTAAGGGAATCTCTTTTAATTTTTTAAGGTAGTCCCTATTTAGTAAAATTTTATATGCACTAAAGTTAGAAATACAATTTATGTTTACAACTTTCTAGACTTTTTAATGCCACGATCTTTATAATTTATGGATAAGATACACCCTCCCATACATGACACATTTCCAATCACATTTGATATCAAGAAAGCAACAATGGAAATATGCTAAATTAATTACGCCAATGGTTTCCCACAATTTTCATTCCTTCTACTATGACATATATAAGGTGACACACTTGTGATTGTATTGAATCATGTATCTTTATGGCCCAGACTGAAAGGTGTTGCAAGCAAGCAGAGCATGAACACTAAATATGTCATCCCTAAAGTTACAGATTCTGTTAGGAAGAATTTTGAAGATAAACTTTTAGATGAAGATGATGACATCATTGATGATGTAGACACCTCCTGTGGTCATGCCGAGATGGTGGTTTTGAATTATATCTCACACCTAGAACTAGTTGAGGACACTTTTTGGGATGCAGACAGTGAAAGAGATGACTTCCAGTGGCCTAGAATAAATTACAATGTCTGTATGGAACAAGAAGGAAACACACTTTGTTCAACTTCAATGGATTCACACCTATAAGATAGCGATCTTGTAGATGATGAAATAAGCATCAAACCACATAAAAATGCTTCTCAAGTTGTGAGATGACATTCAAACAGAATGAGGCCATATTTGCATTAGAAAAAATCATTCTCACTGTAAGGTTATGGCCTAATAAGAGGTCAACTGGTATAGTGGTATCTATTATTATTGAGTTATGAAATGCTACCTATCCAAGTCCGGATAGGATCATAGGAATAGAATCCCAAGGAACAATTCCATCTGTCCATTTCTTATCATGGACAGTACTTTGTGGTGTACTATTGCATCACTTATCAACTGAAGGTGCATATTTCTTGATTGGTGATGCATCGAAAGCTTTGTTTACAGCTACAGCCTTGACACTTTCTGATGTATCATTTATGCCAAATTATTCTTGCCTCAAATGTGTTTCTCCTTTATCATTGATCAACCTACGAGAAAAGGGAAACCTACATTTTGCTAAGGCACGCCAACAACATTTCAATATTCTATTATATCCTACAGATAATAAATGCAAAGACAAACCATGCACATGTAATTTTTTGTTTTCAAGATCAATCTTTATGTGACTTGAGAAATGGAAAAGTATCATAAAATGAATCCCACAAGAGGATGAATTTGTCAACGTCACATAGGGGTTCATCAATATGGAGAATTTAAATGGATGACAAACCTCCTAGTTGATATCCAAAAAGTTGCATTGGAACTTTGTAGAGTACTGAAGCAGATCGAATTCGACGTGTTATTGATTTGGACTTTCTTGGTGAAAAGAAGGAAGGTTGGATTAAATTTTCCTTTTTGGCTGGAAAATAGTTGGTGTGGAAAGGTTTTCACACTTAGGCACACGACTAATGAAGAACACTCTTAAATGGTCTTAAATACTCTAGAATCTGAACAGACCTGATTGGACACATGCCACATATTGGAATAGGGTATGCTCATGATTTCATGTTAAGTTTGAAGCTTTGAACAAGATAGTGGACATAAAAAATGTTGAATGACATCTAATATGCACTATTACTAAAGTAAATCATATGGAAGGCATTGTTTTTGATAGTGGCCTCATGTTAAAAAAATACAATAATTCATTCATCAATGTCTATGACATGTCAATGGAAGTATAAGTGGGTCTCAGTAACAAGTATGTTTATCTTGTCCAGGGCCTAAAGTTGTGGAATGTGCATTTGAAAGAATTGTCAGTCCAGAATATTGTATGTTTAAATGGATCATACTATCTTGCTATCTTGGATCAGATAGCCATAATTGTGCAGTTAGTATATAAATGTAACCTCTTCAGCCAACGCCTTTTGATAATTTCAGCCATATCCTATGGCATAATAGTAAATAAGAGATTTAAAGATCAATCTGTTGTCTTTGTAAGAACAGAACTGATCTATACTTCACGTTATTGTCTAATAGTGTAGTAGGATTCCCTTTAGTTATGGGAATCTAGGGATATAGGAAGCCACAGTTTCCATCCACTCAGAATTCTAATTGAATTTGATGCTTTTGTTCAGTTCACAATTAACCAAAACTTAACATTGAACTCATATTTCTAATTATGATGTAACATAGAACTCTGATTATGATGGAACCAATCATACTTCAAATTACTATTGGACTTTTGTCAGGTTTGTAATGCTTTTACTACAAAATTAGCTTACTTTGATCCTTCAGATGTTCAAATGTTGTATCATTGTAAAAATTCATATAACATAAATCGTTTGTCTTCCAACCAAAATAATAATAAATTCAAACTTTAGAGATTGTTCTATACAGAGTTAAAATTTCCAACGTCCAACAGAGCTGATGTAGTTAGGCAGATTATTGGCACATCCATTGGGATTCCTTTTTAGCTCTGGGATTACTAGAAAACACATGTGGCAGACTTAGTTAAAATGTGTCACTGGCTGGCAGTTTTAAAAATTGATTCCCAATATGACTGTTATTTATTTTTACAAATCCATTGTCAATGAAGTGTTTCCTTTTCATTAAAACTGTGTAGATGCATTTTTTGTGACTAGAAGTAGAATTGCATCAAATTGTGCATCCAATAATCTGTGACTTGAGATTCTAAACTTCATCAATATGCACAAGAAAACTAAATTCTTGCAATAGCCTCTGTTGTCATGGGCCTCACAAGATCCCGACCAGATCAGGCACCATAATAAATGCCGACGAATCAGCCACCGACCATCTCAAAATTTTGGGAAAGTTGGGGTGCCACAAGGTTTTCCTTGGAAAAATAAAAATAAAATAGATACAAAAATATACCTGTCCAAGGCACACAGACGTAACCAACCTTTATAAGATATTCCTTGAGAAACAAAAAAAGGATAGTTTCCATAGTTCAACAACATAAATGCATGAGAAAACTAGCATGCAAATAACTTGAAGAATAGTCTTAGATAATGACAAGTTCATTGCATTCAACAACCATATAATAAAGAAAAAGATCGCAATCCAACAGAGTGGGAACTAACTAGACTCTAGCTATTGACAGTACATGGTATCAATTGAAAATAACAATAACTATGAGATCGAGCTACACAAATTATTAGATACCCAAGTTCAATCCCGACTACTGTCTGGAATCTAGATGCATAAAAACTAAACCCAAAATGTCATTTCACAATATCACTAATATCTGAGCAAATAATTATTAACTAGAATAAGAATACTACCAATTAATAGAAGATCAATGCAAAGCCATATGCCCAAAGATCTAGAAGAAGAAGTTTAAAAGGATAGTGAAAAAAATCAAATGGTGAAAAAAATGCTTATGTAGCAAAAAATGTAAATACCATGAATCAGAGTTTCAAAACACCTAATGAAATAACCAAAAGTCACCTTATCAAAAGCAACAAGAAATTTGTATTGTAACCTATCTTAATCATCCAACTCAAATTAAAAATCTAATATGTTCAGAACAAATATAAAAGAATTGTCTCAATTCAGTAGTACAATTCAATGCACTTCATACATACAGGCATGTAAACTAACCAAAATGCAAGCCCCATGTCCAGAACTATCAAGTTGAAAAGCCAATCTTTCTCATGATGTGCATTTTGAATTTTATAACCATTGTAAGTAAACGTGTAGATACATCATTGGGTCTAGTAAACTATTTAACTTTTGAATTTAATTCCATGACAAAAGTACTTGCACTCAACTGTTTTTTGCTCCCTTACTTAATGGTGCCAGATATACAATTCTTAAAAGTCTACTAAATCATTTCAATTTCTCCTACCCTTCTACTATAATCAACATTTTCACTGGTAATAAGATTTTGAATCCTTTGGTCAAAATTGAATTCACTTTTTCTTTTCAAAGCTAACTTGTGTTTCCTCGTCATTTATACCCTCAACCTTTAGGTTTTAGGTATCATGAGTAAGATCATTGCTATTATGCACTTTGGCAGTCATATAAATATGAATTTTTCTCATCCTATAAAGGTCCATCTTGATATCAAGTATATGCTCCCCATTAGAGATCCTTACTATTTGCCCATTCTCTCTTAAATCTCAAAAACTAAATGAAAATAAAAAGTTCCCCTCTTAACTACACATTGAGAAGAAATGATCATAGAATATCAATTGGAACTCATAGATTTAAGGCAATAAAATGCAGTGAAAGTTGGGAAAACAAATTAATTACCTTCTAATTTTTCTTAGCATTGACCAATGCAGTTGTAGCATTTAATAAATCTGTTGGTTTCAAAGATGCCATACCCACTTTACACGAGTATGACCTCCCAAAGACTACCAATAAATAAAAGTTTCAGGTGAATTATTTGCTTATGACTACTAAGTCACTAGATATAACCATGAGATCCACACAAATCAGCACCATTATCAGCAAACATAATCTAAATCATTTCAATAAACATTGAACAACAACCAAACTCTTACAATTAGACCATCTTCGGATGCTTCTCTCCTTTGCAATATCTCTTCTAACTTTCCACATACATCCATATTGTTGATGAGTTCAAGATTATGAAGTTCTCTATCATTTACATGATCTTCATGCCTGTAACAAAATCCCCCATGAAAGTATGATACCAACTTCTATAATATAGCATGAAATTCTCCAGAGAAAGTACTATATCAGCTTCTGTCATGCAGATTGACATTGCATGAAATGAGGTCTGTTTTGTATACATAAAATTAGAAATAGTTTCTTGAATCCCCAACAATGGCGAAAGTAACAAGGCCCTTACAAACTTGTATTTATCACCTATGTTTATATTCAAGAGTCACTCTGCATCAAGAATTCTACATGCAGAGATAGCTCTTCACAGAACTAGACTAATGAAGAGATAAATCATGAAATAAGACAGGATAGGATTTTTAAAGTTGTAGAAACAATTCAAAGGCACGCTGAAAACATAAGTGGTGCTATGGACATAACTACTTCAATAATCCAAGGTGACACTAGAATTGTAATTTTTTCAAGAATATGAAATGTTACAAACATATGATCCCCTAAAAAGAGATAAAATGTATTTATGACCCCCGGCTCGGTTTGGATGCTCGGGCTACGATTGAAACAATCATTTCCTAGAAGCTTTGGTCAGGGAAGATAAAACCTATGGTTGATGCATGAAGCTCTAGCCTGTGAGAATTAGTTTGTGTCAATCATTCTTCTAGGAGGAGGAGATCCCAGGACTCGATCCGCTAGTCGATCTAGCTGGCTGAGTTGATGCACTCAATTTAGAGTAGGGATTCAGTAAATGCTATACTTACCTAAGAAATAATTCCGGTTGGATACCCATTTGATTAAACCATTCGGTTCCCCAAAAGGAAATAGAACGCATGTCTTTTTATAAAGTATGGGGCGAGGAAACACTCAACCAATGGAATTTTTTCTTTTGAAGGATTTGGACTTTCTAACTTCCAACTTATTATAATATCTATAAAATGTTAGTATAAATATATCCTCATATTATATTAAGGTTCCCGGGAACCATGGTTCAAAGATGCCCATTTTGACCCATATACATGCCTTTATTATATGAACACGTTGAAGTCACAAAAGGTATCATCTTTTCAAGTACCATTCTACCTATAATAAAATACTCATTAGAGTACCATTATCCATTTATAGAATAAAATACATATATAAAGCAATGGAGAGCGTCGCGTTTTCGATTGTCCAGGGAGTGTTGCCACATTTGCTCATATGGTGAGGCTAGTTTCATGTCTTCTCAAGATATTCCGATCAACCATAACCAAAGTCGCACTGACTTATGAGTGTCGGGGGCATGACATTGGATTATGGTAGTCCGCTGCTGCGTGTCGCATTTGCATCCTAAAATGAATGCAAGCCAATGCCTTACCACTTGCATCACAAAGATAGGAGAGGCTATTTTTTTCTTTTTTTATTTTTTCTTTTTTTCTGAGGTCTCATCAGAGTAAGTGTATGATTGAATGTGTTTGGCAGCCTCAACCAACAAGGATAGAATAATATATTGAGCAAGTTACTCAATAAAAAAACCATAGGATTTACTGTCCAGTAGGTCAATGGGACGTAAGTATATATCAAATATTAATATCCAAATGAGAAAGAAATTCCTTTAGGAACAAGTATCTTGGAACTCTTCACAGTGCAGACTAGAGACATAGAAAAATCGAATTCCTCTTTTTAATGGCTCGAGTCTACAACTTAAAAAATATTAATCATGAATGGTCACTGCATTATAAGAATACTAACGCAGAATTCTTTCCAACTTTAAGTATTTGCATTGTGAGGACACATGCAAAAAAGGATCATTCAGTAAGTGTCGAAAACTATGGAAAATAAAAGGTAGAATGGAAGAGGACCCACGTTCACCCAAACAAGGCAGATCATACAATCTTATTCAGGCAAGGATAACTTGATTAAAAGTCAGATCGTAAAAAGAAAATATGACAATTCAGGACACTGAATAGAATATAAGAGTAACTTGTATCTGATATTCAAAAAGACAAAAACTTATGAAACGTCATAGGGAAAAAGGAAAGAGTGACTTCAGAGAGTTCCCCATCAATATCGCTTCCCCCCAAAAAAATGTAATTGTTAGCATCATTAGGTCAAGAATGGAAAAAGGGATTATTTACTTAACTGTATTAGACTCTAGGAAAAATAATGATTGAATGGAAGAGTATCCCTTTTGACCCCAAAGAAAGGAAGATCATACAATATTCTTCCAAGATGGGTGGATTGACACAATGTCAGATAGTAATAAGAAAAGGTATCATGTCAAGTCATTTAATAGGATAGGAGAAACTTGAAATATTTATATATAAAATACAAACAAAAAAAGATCTTGTTTCATTTTTTTTTAACCCCATTTCATAGCAGAAAACCGCCAGACCTGTAAGCTCTAACCCCATTTCACGGCATAAACCACCAGACTTGTAATCTCTTTGAAATCCATGGCATACATTGAAATGAGTTGTTACTGAAAAATTGTGCATCATATGGGCAATGTATTGTTCTCTCTCTTACATGCACGCCACACATACACATATATATCTTTGACATTTAATATTTCTGTTGTATTGTTTTATTGATTACCCTATTGTTGGTCTATCCTTGTTGAGCCTTTCTCCGAATCGAGTTTGGTAAATTTGATCCGACCTCATATGGACTTTTAGAAGTTAGAACCAAGGCCTCATTAACATCATGAATTTAAATGATGCGGACTATCCGCCAGTTATGCCACCTGTTAAATGATTTCATCCATAAGAAAACCCCTACTTGACTTCAATTTGATCTTGCCCATCCACAATTGTATGAACACATTGATCTAACTTTAGGCACATGTACTCCTTGTTTAGTTATAAAATGGGTGACCTGGGAAGATAGCTGGGGACGGGTGTTAAGTAAGTTATGTGTGACTTTTCAGTAGCTTAGTTTTAGTTTTTTTTTGAGAAAACACGAGATTCGGCCATGTGGATAGAGACAGATCCCAATGCATCCTGTGTGCCCAACATCAGTCCAAGAAATAACTCGGATTGTCAATTGTTTATGCAGTAGTATGGTAACCTTGGGTCCGATGTCCGATGTGTGTGTTTGAGGCCTGCGATCCCACCTAGAGGAGATTGTGGAATCAGGTTTACATTACATGTCTGATCAATACAAGGATTTAAAATATGAATAATCCCTGTTAATATAATATTGAGATTGGAAGAGTGACTTCTCTTGTTTTTTTTCCCTGTTAGTCTTGTTATTCTGTGGATTCAAGTTAGTGAAGGTACTGCAGTTGGAGTGTCTGCATAATTTAATTACCCTAAAAACCCTCCATAAAATCTCAAGAAATGCATTAGAATAAAAATGCACAAAATATCGTGAAGATAATTAAATGAATCTAAACAAAAATAACCTAATAGTTTCGTGGCTCTTCCTCCACCTGAAATTTAGTTTGATTAGCCATCACCTAGAGCATTCGATGTGGTGATTTAAAACAAAATTGACTGAACAATGAAGGTAAGTTTAAAATTATTACCCGTTTCAATTCTTTCTTGCGGAGCTCCTTCATATAGGCATCGGTATGGTTCATAACTAAGCCTCCCTGGGTTGTCTTCATCTTCCCCTACTTGCGGCACGAACCCGATTCCCTTCTATCTAACTGCTAGAAATAGATATTTGGCCCATGGAAAATAAAACCAATAAATTATCCAGCGAAAAAAACTATAGAGGACAACAGTAGAAAAGTTGAAGGGATCACGTAAAAAAAAACAATGGAAAAATGGCAGCTGCTTCTTCTTCTTCCAGAACATTCATGAGCTTCTCAAGTTGTCTCTCCTCATCAAGCCTCTCCATGAGCACTCTGATCCGATCTTGTCTCTCCGTCTCCCTCTCCCCGAACAGGATAATAGGTTCGTTCAAGCAACAAAGAAGACGAAGAGTCATTGGTATGTACTGCAAATGCATAAGCACACCTTGACAACAAAAGCTCCTGCATAGCCTATTCTCACCTCTCTTGGACCTCTTCGCTCTCTTTTCCACATGTAGTGGTCGAAAGGCAGGATCAAAACCCTTATTCATGTGACATAACTCGTTTTCAATGTCAAAAATTAAACATGATGCGCTAAAACCTTTAAAAAGTTATGGTTCTAAAATGCATATTTTTGCTATTTTATTTTGATGGTTTGTTTTATGTTTATATTATATATTTATGTCTTTTTTTGGTTTAGTTTATATATATATATATATATATATATATATATATTTTGAAGGTATTATGGTCAATTAAAGAAGGATGAGAATGTAAGTGCAGTTTCAAATTTAGTGGTGGGCAACGACAAACTTTTTGGTTTCTTTGGTGGTGTTATCTGATGTAATTTAGATGTTAGTGATATAATCTAAGTGTTAGTGGGTAGAAATATTTCTACTTTTATTAAATTCATATAAATTATTTTTTAATGTAGTTTTGATGTTATTATGAACAGCATAGTAGAGTTTAGTTTTGCAACAATCTTGATGTTTTTTTGTATTGGAGCAATGTGTTAATCTTCAAATGCTTGGAGACTAAAACTAGGTTGTATTCAATCTAGAAAGATCAATCGCTTCTTGCAATTACAATCTATATATTTTTCTCATGTCAAGAGAGAACACAATCAAGAGGTAGGCATATCATCCAAGAGGGAATGAAACTAGCAGTCAACCTCCCTATCGGTTATTGCATATAGGGAAGGTGAAGAAATATCTAAGGTTTCTTATTTACAGGATGGACCCTTTCTCACTCTATTCATTGATGGGGCATGCAACTATCTCATCATGCAATTTTGGCCTTGTTAGCTCCTAACATAGAGGGCTAATGATTTCACGTTGGCCCATGTTGTACATCGAATTCATCATCAACAATATCTTCATTTATGGCTTATGGGCTATATGTCAACTCCTAGGTCATGACGCATGGTCTAAATAGGGAAATAAATATACAAGGAGAGTGGATCTGGGATCTATGATCCAAAAATAGCGAGTACGTCATGGTACACACTGGAAGTGTCTCTCCTAAATACGAAGCTTAATGAGGAAAACTTGAAATAGTAATATGTCTGAAAGAACGATAAGAAATAGAAGGGGAGATATAATGGGTAGTGTGTCGATGTTTGGAGTGGGGAGCCTATTCTTGTGATTTGGATGCATACAACTACGTGTTGGGATGGGGTTGATACTAGCAACATCGCTGGAGTCGGGAGGATGTAGAGGTAGTCTATGGTAAGAAGAATTGTCATCCTTTGTCGATATCTAGAAGCCCCTAGAGGAGGGAAGCACTAGAAAGAAGGAAGTGACTGCTGAGTGGAGGCCGGTCCCGACTGCAAATGTTGCTGGAGGAGGAGGGAACGAAACAAATAGTAAACATGTTTTGTGGAAACTATGGCATGAACCTATCAATCCAGGATCCTCACACAAACAATTCTTGATCTTTCTCCCAATAATTACATCAAAAACTTCAATTTCCTAAAGTTCACAATATTGCCATAGCTTTTATTAACTAAGGCCAACTGAGAAAGGATTGGCAAAAGAAACAACAAGGTTTCGTAAGTGTGGTTTTTTTGGATGTTTATGTCATGGCTATCATGTTCAACGCCACTTTCCCCCATCTTTGGTCCCTCTTTTAGTCTAGGATTTCTCTAACCAACCATAGTTGGAGCATTGCAGTCTAGGTGTAAGTTAGAGTAGTTGCCACACAAAAAGCCCTGTTTCTATCTTGTATGGACATGCTCAAAATTAAAGAAATCAAGACCAATTTCAATTCATGGGTGAATTTGATAGAATAGATGGCATGGCCCCTTGTTTGCAACATTCCAAGCTAACAACAATCCCCTTGTACTTTTTCACCAAACATAATAAATAAACAAATAAATAGAATGGAAAAAATTATAGAAAGACCATGCCTTGTTGATACAACAACATTACACTCTTCATTTTACTCTGGAGCTCGTACTTCTTGTAACTCTAAATATTTTTGAGCTTGAGGAAATCCTCCCTCTCCAACTCATGAATCTCCCACTTCATAAATCTAATAGTATTCTCCATCCTGGGATTGACCACATTCTCGAGTGCACTGAACTTGCGATTTGTGGCCTTGATAGCATTATTGATAGCATTAGAAACAAAGTCTGCAATGAAGCCATATCTAACAGGACGTCAATGTAATTTATGTAAACGAATTAGTAGAACTGTACCCACTTCCCACCATGGGAAAGGCAGATAAAATTGTTGCTCCTTCTAGTGGATCCTTTCTTACCATTGCATGCCTCTGAATAGTACTTGAAATTGGGGATATTGACAGTGGACGCATTCTCCTAATTATGGCAGGGTCCACAATCTCCCTGACGATGTGCTTTTTTTTTCTCCCACAATGTACTTGGCCTCAGTGAGGGAGAAGGTCTAGGCCTTCATGATATTTCCCATGGACTCCTTTGTGGCCATGATGTGCTTCAAAATCTATCTAAACTACATCACGAGGGCGTCAATATTCTTCTTTAGGAGAGTGTGGATGAATATTTCCTCCACCATTTGGGCCTTCGTCATGCCTAGCCCCTTCCTCGATATATTGCTTCTTCCTCCCGCTCCTCAATTGATCGGTTAATAGCCTGTAATTTTGGCGGTCAGTGGAATTGTGATTTTAGGGAGGAACATCGATCGAAGGAATTGTGATGTCAATATTGATCAAAACATAGTTTTCATATTATTTAGTCAAATTCGATCACTATAGGAGTGCCAAACACGAAAGTGTCCAAGATTCCTAAAGTTATCGACAATAATAATTATAAGACAAAAACCCGAGTTTTGAATTATGGCTATTTAAGGATTGATTAGACTGCTACATGATGGAAGATTGCAGTTCAATTATTAATAAAATAATAACGTCTATATCCAAGTTAGTAGGTCGAGTCTCAATAGGAGTAAGTTTTAGAAAATTAGGTAGATAATGAAAATTTAATAATTTATTTCTATATACCATGCCATTGTTTGAGTAAATGATGTTGAGAGATAGATAATGTTGTGCTCTTGTAGTGTTGTATCATCGTACTAAAATGGTGTAGTAGTTTTGACAAGGTGCACAATATTCAAATTTAGGTAAAAGGGTGAAAGGACCATAAGGTATAACAAGCTTGGGGAAACAGTAAAATCCTAGTCAATGTCACCACAACTAAATAAAATGATAATTATGATGGTCCTTGGTGTATGGATAGGGATTTCTACCCTAGTAGATGACATGTAGATGGAACTAACACATTCTATGATATTGAAGCCTTAATATTATGGGATATAAATCTAGGGTATGATCATGGAGAAATTAGATTGATGAGTATTGATCTCGGTGTGGTTCCTTGGTCAGAACACAAATTGGTTATTTTATCTTTGATGTTCCATGATGGTCTTGATGCTAGTGCTGGTAATGCAAGAGTTGAAGACATAGAGTTTGAAGAGTCACACCCTATGATGGACATGTAGGATTAGTTGATTAAAATTAATGAACTAAGAATAAAATTTCTGGTGTTATATAGAAGAACAATTCCTTAATAGAATGTGATTGATGAAGAATCCAGATATGTCAGCTTCTAGAGCTTCGAGGAACCTAATAAGGCATATTATTGTTCATTTTTGATGTAAAGTAAAGTACAAGAGTTTGGAATTCTAGTGCATGCTCTAACAAATGCATCTTCAACGCCATCGTTAGTCCAAATTATTGCAATCTTATGTTAGTCCAACTATTTGCAGTCTTTTGTCTTTTTACTATGCTCTACCTTGTAGATTTGCTCCCTTCGCCCCATTGGTCACTATGGTCTCCACATCACCATTGTGATTGGTATATTCCTTAATATAGGTTACATGCTTGAAGGGTCATGTGAGGATGGAATAGTTGAACCTAACTTAGTAGGAAGAGGTATCAAAAATATTGAAATGGAGACCATATCCTTCTTGTAGGCCAACAGTTCCATATGCAAAGGATTTTATGATGGCTTGGGGCCCACACATAGTCCATGAGTCCTAGAGGAAAAGTTTATGGATTCAAACTCTATATTTTGGTCTTGGACTATGTCTAATGTCATGATAACCATCCTTAATGTGCCAAACTCAAAATGGCATGTTAATTCTCAAAATGATGGACATATCTCCCATCCAAATGATGGAGGATGTCAACACTCATAAAGGATTTCAATAAATGAAGGTTGAATTCAAAAAAGTTATTGATGCAAGGGAGGTTCAAATGAAATAATGCATAGTAGAAAGTGGAAAAATGGGCATAAGGAGTTGAACCTTCTTGATAACATTAAAAAAAAACTCCTCGCTACAACGGTCTCATTCTAGACTAGAAGCACATAACTAGTTAGTGCATCAAATACACAACTTTTTAAAGAGATCCCAATGTAGGTAAACCACATACATCAAATGAGTGGAAAATATGTGGTATGATCTATGCCATTCAATATAGAAATTGTTTCCATCCAATCAACATTGAAAACATGTTTCTATAATAAAAATGTTAGCTTATTTTCACTTTTTCCATCTTATTACCATGAATCCATGCCTTGGAACATTTAGTCCACGCATGCCATTTGAAAAAAACTACTTTAATTCATTCTCATGTTGTTCCAGTATTACATGTAGAATTTTGCAAATGAATTTGTTTTGATCACCAAGTCACTCATTGGAAGGTCACTCCATATTTTTCCTATACAAGTCATGAGTTGTGCTACTAGTGGAAAGTTGTCATTCAACCACCAATACATTATTCTTAAGGAATTAATAACAAAAATATATATGTGAAGCATGATTGACCAAGGCACTTACCACTAAGGAAATTTTCTTCAAAAAATCTTTTCACTAAGATGGCCTTCACTACTACAAAAAGTATGCACAACATGACACCCTTATCATCTAAAATTGTCACCATGAAAAATTCACCCAGACTTGACTATGTCCATGTGTTGGTTACTTAGGGCATGTTCATCTTGGATAAGGCATGCCTTTATACCTCAATTTCCACCACAAGACACCAAGGGCGTTATCACTTATTCATTCCAAATTTTAGATTCCCCGTGGAGGGCTTGTGGTGGTAATTTGGGGCCCCACGTATGGAGCATGAGCTTTAGAGGCAAATGTTACAGCTTAATACCATATTTTTTACTATATTTTAAGTCACGCATCAAGAACCATCCCCTTTGTGCAAGTTTTCAAAATGATGACCATATCTCACATGCAGACTATGTATTTTCTATGTAGATTCATGCTATGTGATGGTCCGTGACCCCGTAATCAAATGGTGTGAACTTCGGCCATAAATTTAAACCCTATACCATGGTGTGGGCCAAGAGATCCATTATCGATGTTATACATCTCAAAATACAAACATATCCCACTTGTAGTTGAAAGAATATTCCCTTCATAGATACTATGTGTTGTCTCAAGGGCTTACAATGCATCACTCATGAGCAACATTGTTACATCAAGGCTAGATATTCCATACGTAGTTATTATGTGGTAGTCTAGGTTAACATGCATGGAACATCAACCCCATAGAAAATTAACATGTCATAAGACCCTAAACTTATCCCAAGGAGAGTCCACCTAGTTTGTCTAAGAAAATGCAAGTTAAAACAAAAACTATTGTATTCTGATTCAAATGATTTATTATTGTCATTATTTGAAAATATATCCTTTGAAGTATATGGATGAATTGCAACTTTTATGAGAAAAACAAATGAATAATTTATTTTCTTCAATATGTGTTGATGTATTAATAACTTGATAGGTACACAAATATATAAGAATGTGTGAAATTGTTGTTTAGAATCCATGACAATTGAATTTGTTGAGAGGACATACTACCATTCAGAAGTATTTATCCAATGTGCTCTTGGGTATTTATCCAATAAGTCCTTTAGCCATCTTGAATTTGATGCACATAACTACTAATGATCCTACTTGGATATATGAAGATATGTTTTTGTCACCATCAAGGAGTTGACTAGTTGGTCAAGAGGGGGTGGTGATATTCCCCTGACTAGGATTCAATTCCACCCAAGAGTGTTGTATGCTTTATTCTGTGATATAGAGAGAGATCTGGGTGTGGAGTTTTCTTTGTAGTGCAACACAATGTCCCACCTCTTTATAGGTGGTTGATTCCCAACACTTAAGTAAAGAGGAAGCACAATGTCCCACTTATGTTGGACGTTTTCCGAACACAATTCCTAGCTCTAAACCTAGTGCAACTCCTAGCGCGGTTCCTTTCGAAATTTCTAGCATTATTCCAGGTGCTATACCTAGATATATACCTGGCACTATGTTGTATTTTTTCTAGGTGGAATTCATGGCTCTATACTTGACGCTATGTTGAATGTTTTTCCTGCCGAAATTCATGGCACAATTTCTATCGCTAACCGTGGATTAATATATGGTGCTATGCTATTCAGGATGTTTTTTTGGAGGCTATTCTTGCCATTATATGGATGCTTTTGTGGACGCTAAGTGGGACGCTAATTGGGATGCTAATTGGGATGATAATTGTGATGGTAATTGGGACGCTAATTTGGATGTTAATTGGGATGCTAATTATCATACAAAATAGCGCCAAATTTAAAAAAGGGATGATAATTGGGATGCTAAATGGGATGCTAATTGGGACGCTAATTGGGATTCTAATTGGGATGCTAATTGGGACGCTAATTGGGACGTTAATTGGGATGCTAATTAGCATCCAAAATAGCGCCAACTTTTAAAAAGGGACACTAATTGTGATGTTAATTGGGATGCTGATTGGGACTCTAATTGGGACGCTAATAAGGACGATAATTGGGATGCTGATTAGCGTCCAAAATAGGGCCAAATTTTAAAAAGAGACGCAAATAACACCATTAAAAGTGCCATCCCGTGGAAAAGCATCCTCTTTGTCCAAAAAATGATGAAAAATACACGAAAAGTGATAGTGGACGCTAAAAAGGAATCTAAAGAGACGCTAATCACAGGGTTTTATTGTAGTGAATCCATTCATGTTTAAAATTTCACCATGTAACCCATAGTCTAGGAAACAAACTATCTCATCCACTCAATTCCACATAAGTCTTCCATTGATATCCTCAAACACGAGCATTCAAGTGCCAATCGACACATACAATAAAATTGTTCATTCATTATGAATAGGAGGCATTCGATGTAGTCACCATTTTTTTTGATAAAATGACGTGTTTCTAGACCATATCCCCATCTTTCAATGAAATAGAGTTGCATGACACAATATGCTCCTTTGTCATGTTTATGGCACTTGGGAACAAACTATAATAAAAAAATTTGTACTTCATGCTCGATCAGTTGATCCTTGTTTTCCGTTCATGCAAATGAGATATTCTATAACACGCCTAGCCACATCTTGGAGGAGTGTTATCTAGGCTCATTTATCGCTCATTTTTTGTTTCCTTGTTGGATTGGGGTATTACGGTCCATATGCCCCTCACACACCCTTGGTAGGGCACCCACACATACAGCTTTAGCATTCCCCCGTTATTCCATAATTCACTTATGGCCTTGTATGTGCATGCACGAATATCTCTCAAATGAGTATCTAAATCTACTCTCAAATTTCAATTCCAAGAAAGTGGGAAACATGCAATTATTTATTTCCTTGGTTTGACCGAGCATGATTGTGGGCAAAAATAAGAATGAGGTGATTCTTCGTATCTCTTTCTTTTCCCAAAAACATTTTCTTACTCATTTTCTAAGATAAGGCACAACCATCCCTCTACAATTGACCACAACCTTTGGATTGGCAAGCCAAATCCAATGGCGATGACGATGACGACACTCGTATGGATGCAAGTTGATGTTCCCACATCGACAAGACAAAAATAGTAACAAGCATTAAGTTAGAACCTTTGTACATCCCTCTATGACCTCTAAAACCCACAAAGTCATTGGATCATCGAGTATTTATGCATACACAACACCAAATCCTAGATTTACAACTAAATAGTTAGAAGACCATTATTATTCTCAAATAGTCAATTTATAATTTTTTTGTTTCTAGAGCCAGGCATTGCTGGCTGAAATTGCATGGTGTGCAATTATAAAATGTTTCTTTAACTTTGTTGATAGGCATTCTTGTTTTGGAATTGGAGGGAAGGTGCCACATTAATCATGCTTTTGACGATCATCACATCAACCATCATCAAGTATCAAAAATCGATTGGTTATTGGTCGATGTTTTTTAATTTGAATCCTAATCGTTAGTGAATGTGATTAATGTTACATCCTAATCAACCAAGTTCATTACTGGAATAAAAGAGAATGCACACACCTCTATGCACCATGTATGGTGTGCACACACCATGCATAATATTAATGGGGAGTGCAAACAACAAGGTAGTGGAGCTTGGAAGGCAGTCTTAATCAGGAGCGCTAACACCAAGGTAGTGGAGATTGGAAGGAATTTAAAAGGGTTTTATAAATTCTCCATTGCCCGGACTTACCATTACTAACTGTCCTTGGATAGTTTGGACATTGTTCTCCTTGAAAAATGGTTTTTGTGATGTGTTTCACTATTGGTTTGTTGCGGGATACATCATAGTAGTTGGTCGTCAATAAAGTTGTGACCCGGGAACATGCACTATTATTTCCTAGTAGCGGGAAGCGAGAATGCCTCCTTTGGAAAGGAAGGGGAATAGGAGAGACCATGAAAGATGGTTTTTAGCAAAGCATTTCAATTGTTTATGTGAAGTTCTCAAACACGCCTTCTTTATTTTCTTTACAACTATTAATGTAAATACTTGTGCAACGCTATTGCATGTGGTTGTGATTAAGTGTAAGAAGTTATATTTTCATGGGTTAAAAGTTCATTATGTAACTTCTCACTCACTCTATATTTGGAACAAGGATACAATGCTTATGCTCTTATCCATTTTGATCCAACATATTTGGTTGTGGAGGCTATTAAGGTTTAATTTGGGATAAACTATCACGTTTATTATTATTTTGCATTTATTTATAAATCGACTTTCATGTAGTGTGGGTTTTATTTATTGATGTTTTGTTCGGTGGGCGTAGCCTCACTTGATGTGTGGTAGACGTGGTTTCACCGAGGAAGTTATATGGTCATCTCATTAGAATAAAAATTTATGTTCATGAAAGCGTTGTGAAAGTGTTTTAAGACTTATGATAGCCCAGTTGAACAACCACTTTAGGGTCTGCCTATTTCCAAAGGATATATGTCCCTCACATCACTTTGTAGGCATGCTCATATTTTTTGCCACAGGTTTTTATAGATCGAGCATTAAATAGTTCTTTGTTAGTACCTATAACAACATCCAAGTATGTTTACATCATTGTACTAAGAGAATTGAGGGAAGGTATTTCAAATTTTCATTGAATTTGACATAAAGTCTCATAGATCAATTTTAATTTCAACTCTGTTAAGTTGCACAGATTTATTTCCAAGTTTAATAGATTAGAGATCAAATTGAGTACCCAGAGCTTTGCAATTGGTTCGCTTTATCTATTTCTAGGTCTAACAGACCAGAGATTAAATGGATCTTTGTTTACGGCCATAATGACATTCCTTTTCAAGTACATTTACATCATTATGAAAAAAACATGAGCTACTATTGTGATAGTTATGGATGGAAGAGGATTTAGCTTCATTAAAAGTGATAGATAAATTTTAATACCAAATCTTTTAAATAACCAAAGTCAACATCTGGTCTCTCAATGTACTTTTGAACTTAATAGATCCGAGATTAAAAGGAATTTTGCAAACTGTTATAATTATATTCTTTTGTGGGTATGTTTATCTTAAGAGGTTTCTAATTTTTCATTATTTAACCTCATAACTTATAAATACTCACAAGTTTGAATCTTGTTTCTCAACAATCTCTCTTCAATAATGTGTTGTGTAGAGGTGCTCTTAGATTTTCTAGCCCTACTAGGCCACATGCGCCATCTTCCAGATTTTGAAATTAGTATTGAACTATGTAATGATAGAAGCTCCATTTGTAGACTAAATTGTATTGAGATTTTCTTACAATACGTAGCATTCAATTTGTGCATATGGTCTTATCAATTGGACTTAAATATATTAAAGCGAACTTACAATAGTATACCGCTGATAATAAAATATAGTTGAATTATGTATTTCCGTTGTTTTCTTTGCTTCAATAATATAGAAGGCATTTCACAACATCGGGATCATGAGATGAATCGTTCAGTGTTGTAACAGAATATATACTATATCTATCTCCATCCATCGTATCCACATTCACAAAATCATATCAATATCTCAAGTATTGATTATGAGACAATTATTATCCACCTTGTTTCAATGACTTATTTAGTGTATAATGTTAGTTTTTACAAGATTATAGCATTATAACTTAATTCCAAATAAACAATAGGATATTTTGAAGAAAGACAAAGCACAAAAACAAAGAACACAATAATTTATCCTGGGAAACCCGATCGGGAAAAACAAAGCAAACCTTTGTATAGGGATGATAGCTCCTAAGAGAAGAGAGAAGATGAAAGAGAGAGAGAGAATGGTTTCTCTAAGATACAACCCCAGAAAACACTCCTTCTGGCTGCAATAGCGCACCTTCTTATGCTTTATCAAACTTGTTGTGAGTGAGTGGTGAATGAGGAGGGGCGCCTCCTATTTATATTGATTTTACAAGCGACGTTTACTAGGGCTGACTTGACAGTCTTAATGGGGCCGACCTATCTTGGGGAAATACAAAATTATTTTATTTTTATTCTTTTCTTGCGTATTATTTCTCCAATGTTTACATTGATTCTTTCTAGAGTATACATGAGTAATTACATCAGTATAATCTCTCGTAGGAGGTACAAGGAAATATAATACAAGTACAATAAGAATAACTTCTGAAGTTGCACAATTTCCAACACTCCCTCTCAACAAGGAAGGTATTCTTCAGATATGGTCATCACCAACATCACTAACATCTAGCACTCGTACAAAATGGGGAATTAATGACTAAAATTCCGCTATAAATGACTATTTTTGAGTCGACGACTAATAGTAGCTAATTTCCACTATATTATAGCTTGACTAACTTAGTCATTAATTGGTTGACTTATTAGTCATTGATTTAGTCACATATTTAGTTACTGATTTAGTAATTGATTTAGTCATTGATTGGCACAATTAATGACCAAATATACAACTAAATAAACTACTAGATGATAAAATATCAATGACTAAGCTAAATATGACTAAGCATTAGTCGCACTATAATATATTGGAAATTAGCTACTAATAGTCGTATAGATGCGAATTTAGTCATTTTCTTAGTCACTAATATATGATAGGGTGCGGAGGAATAGAACCACCAATATCCTGCCTATAATTAGGCACGTGCTCTACCATTGAGCTAACACCCATTAAGAAGTTGTCATTACTTGACAATGAGAGAGAGAGTGGAACTATGTAAATTTATGCGTGAGAATCAAGATGAATAATTCCTCCTAAAAGAAAAGGATAAATGCCAAAAGACATAGGAAGAGAGTAGGAGAAATCATAAATTTCTTATGGAGTTTGCCGAGAATTTCATATCTTCATAAGCCCAAACCCAATTGAAAGTGGCAGAATTTATAAAGGAAAAAGGAGACTAGGACCACAAGGTCCTCCTCAAGCTTGCAAGGCACATCGTAAGTACTCAAGCTTAGCCACAACTCGCCTAGACCTGTTGTGGAAAGAATGGACTTGGACAACTACAAATGCATAAAATGCTGGGAAGGATTCTTCAAAGACATGCCTCACCTGAGAACTGCAGAATCCATCACTTCAGATAAGGATGGAAACCCAAACAAAAAAGGAAAAAATAATTTAAGGAAGAATGATAAGCTTCCATTCCTTGATCTTGTAGTTTTTTTGCATAATTATAAAAACTACTTATTTATGTCTTGCTACAAGAAACAAAGAATGGAATGAAAAACTGGCTTAGAGGATTTTGAGGGATAAGAAACATGAATCCCCTCCCCCACCATATATTATGCAAATAAAATTGATTAGCAATGTATCAGGAATGGGAATAAAAACAAAAAAGGGAATAAAACAAGTCTCATGCTAAGACTTCTAAGCCATAGTAAAATTTTTATTTTAATTCTGAGATATTTGGTCCATAGTTTTTTCTGATATAATGAAAAATATAAGAAAGAAAACAAATACATAAGATGAAAAATAACTTTTCCTGAGAAAATGTATATGCTAGCCTAGGCCTGTTTGTAGCTCTCGTTTCAACTTCAACCATTTGTCTTCTAAATGTAAGACAATAATTTCTCACGATAAATTGTCTTTACCTTAATATCCCTAAGAAGGCTGCCATGGATCCTTTAATTCATCCTAAACCTTGTGCTGGCATTTCTAACTCCATATTGTACTTCCATTTTTAGTTTTTTCATTCTTGGGAAAGAATGTTGGCATTTCTTCTTACAACGGAACAATAAAATAGTCTGTGGACATTGTGAAACTTCATTTAATTTGACTATACAAAAACTATTTAGAAACCTAACATTTACAAGAATATAAGAAGACAAAATAAAAAACACCAAGAAGAAACTAATCTATAATTTTCCAGATATATTCAACTCCAACTTATGATTCCAACAATCAATGGCAATATGGATTTCTCTATCATTTTCAATGTCCCTCCATTTCACCTTGCCAAACAGATTTCCTTACTAAAAGCCTTCTTTTTCCATGTGACATCATGTCAGCGATGTAATTCTAATCCATGCTAGATGCCTTTCTGATGTTAGGAATATTTCCCCTTGTCTTGACTGTGAGACAATGCTGATGTTGGGCTAAATGATCCTTGCAATGGATATTAGACCATCCTCAACACTGCTCTATGGATACTCGTTACAAATATTTTATATTTTCATGAGCGTATCTTTGCATGATTGTGAGAGAAGTATATATTGGTCCAAAAGAATTATTTCCATGGAAATTATAAGCTACCCAACCAACCAGAGTACAAAATTAAGCAATGCCTCTTGTTTGTTTATTTTATCTAATCTTTCCTGCCAATAGTTCCAAGTCAACAAGGTCAAGAATTTCCATCTGGTTGTTACTCAAGAAGTCTAACATGATATGCTTATATAGGGTAGCACATTCCATATCATTTTCACATAATTCATTAACTGTCAAAAATCCAAGACTCCTTTTGGCTTCTCTTTCAACTTTGTTTATTGATTACCAGTCAAGTTCCACTAGATCGAGCAAATGGTATCAAACCAACTTGCATTGTACTTGGGAAATGTAAGAGATGGTAAACTCCATAAGGTGACGAGCAAGTTGCAACAAAATAAAATAATCTTTTGTGGATGCACAAATTATTTACACTAACTTCTAATAAAATACACCAATGTTGTTTTATTTTCTTTGCTTCCTTCAAGGATCATAGACTTGTACACTTTCTAGTTCTTGTTTTCCTAGAATTTATTATATATATTATAGAAAGGAAAGGCCCATTTCAGAATCCAAACTCGCCACAAAGTATCCTCTACACCTTCCACAAAATATGCACCTTTTTTAATCTCCTCTGCAAGATTCTCTGCATGTCCATACATGAAATAGTACCTGAAACGATATTGTTTAAAGAAGGTCGTTACATGTATGGAACTTGAAAAAATTCTACTATATGCATGTTGAATGTCCAAGTTATCTTTCATCAACTAAAAATTTTTATTCACTTTCAGAGAAACACCAATTTAGCTTTAAATGGCATAAGTTACAACAACATGCAAATGTGACGATGCAGACAAAGAATGAAACATCTCCAAATTCAGATAAGGAGGAATCCTACTTGAGAGACATGACCAAAAAATAATAGTAAAAATAAATATACTATGGATTCCATTTCACATCAAGAAGAATGGGAATTAGCTTTAAGTACTCTTAGCCACTAGATAAATGGAAATGAAATGAGATGAAATATTAGCAACAATACCTTTGAGTTTGATTGCTGACAAGAAGTATGATTACTTATGTGATCATTTTATTCAGAGGTGAATTAAACATCCACTAACCTACAATCAAGGAAAGAAACCATGTTCAAATTAATATATAAATAAAATAAAATAAAAGTTAAAGATAGACTATGTCAATCCCAATACCAACTCGAAAGAGAACTAGCAAATCTCCCACAATTGTTCAACTTTGTACAAAATGCCCACGTGGAATGCCATTGTTTAGAAAAAAAACAAAAAAAAATTAAAAACATGAAAGTAGTAATTTACTCTACCTGTCTACTGGATGGACAAGAAATTTACACTTAAGTAGCTACTGCATTTAAAAAAAAATTTAAATGCACCTATTCTAACTCCCACAAGATAGAGATCGCCTTTCCCTTTTTCCACTCTCCTATTATGGAGAAAAAAAGTGTCATCTAAATCATATATGATTTTGTATGAAATTTGTTGCAGCAACAAAAAAAGAGGAAACTCCATGTCTATGGTCAAACTCCTACTCATTTATAAAGCATAGAAATAAGCTCAATTAGAAATGCTTTCCCAATCTATAATATTTTCCTCTTTACAAAAATGGAACCCCTCATTCATAATCATAACAGTAGAGTATAAATAACAAAATCTTAGCACAATAAAGAGTCAATCAAACTACATGTTTTTATGGAAATGCCCTCATTAATTCATTGGTAACTGGAAAACAAAATGCAGAATGAAAAAAATTTAAATATTTGAGAAGTATAAATATTTAAAAGTAGAAAGGCAGTAAAAAAGCCAAATAATAATAATATTTACAAAATCCTAGGTAACGATACTTAGATATAAAGTTATCCTTCACACGATGTAAATTTATTTTCCTATCCCAACCATTCCCACGAATGCATTCACGACATAATGTATAGTCTCTTGGATGGACAACCTGTTAGCACCATTTTTGGACTTCCCCACCCTAGCGTCTATGATGGGTAGCCCTTGGATGGTCCAAACTCGCTGATTTGTAACAAGGCCAAATCTATGTCAATTCAATATCCATTTATTAATTCTTGCACATGATCTAGGAACTAAGATTCAATCTCATCAAAGAATTATTAACAATTACTTATGAATTGGAAATTTTCAGG
>LPNX010564878.1:166196-241861 GCA_001517045.1 Pseudotsuga menziesii | reverse complement strand
TCCTTGACTGTAGGTAGGCGTGGGAGTGACTGGGATGATGGTAATTAATGCTCCTTGATGTCAATTAAACTTAGGATAGTGGTTTAACTAGGCCAATTTCACTGAAGAGTGTGTATGATGGTAAATGTCTCCAACACCATTTCCATATAATATTTCTTTCTCTAGTTTGATAATTCAAAATAAACTTACAAACTGGAGCTAGTGTCCTTCCCCACCATCATTGTCTCCTTCAATCAATTGTTTGTCATCGACTCTCTTCCTCCCCCCCGTTGAACAACTCCACTGGCGAATAAAGGAACACACGCCTTGAATATTTCAACTTTGTTAGTCCATACGAATCATGATTTAGCATGTGCTTCACCAAATGGTTGTTGTTCATGGGTTCTCTCTATATAGGGTATTGACCCTATTCCACAATCTTGTAAATTCCCACATGCAAGTGTAACGACCCAATGTTGCATGAACTAGTTGGGAGGGTGGTTACCCAATGGAATTTCTCCATTAGTTAATCCAACCAATTTAGAACCAAATAAACAAACTAATAAGCAGTGTAAACATCGCATACATGTATCCTTACGTCTTGTTAGAGACCAACTCCCAGTCCACTAGTGCTCCGACACTACATAAATGCCAATAAGGGGGAAATGACACCCAAGGGTTAATTTTCCACCCTACAAGTGCAACACCTGAAACCATATGATGTCCCTCGAGTAAGGTTTAATATCGATGAGCATATGACGCTAACTCTCTAATCGATCAATGTAGATCAACTCACTCTTCCTAGTGGATCACAACATTCGGTCAGACATCCAATTGAAACAACAATTGTGTGGTGTATAGGTATTTATACTTACAACACCCCCATACCTCTTGAGTTTATTGTGTGGATGAAATCCCACTCAAGCTATCGATATTGTGGTACCTCCAACTATGGGGTTCTTCTGCAATGACTATACTATTCAACTCTAACCCTTGATAGCTCTATCTGTGGAGTCTAAAGGTTACAAAATCAATTGGAAGGCTCAACGAAATGGCATTAGTACCCCAAGTGGTCAAATGTGCCCTAACCTCCTCTACCCACTCGAACAATGTTAGAGAGGTTATCAGACTCCCATCAAATCACATATCTACTACAATTTTCTTTGTCAAGGAAACAATCATCAAGAATCCAACACCTCACTCAAGGAAACTTTCCTCTTTTCTATTCTTCCAAATGGTTACAACTCATTCCCAACAAATCCTAAAGTCTTTCCTATCTCTCTCGCTAAATTACGCTCGAGGGGGAATTTAGATTAGGAGAAAAAATATTGATGTCATAGAATGGGAATTTGGTGAATTGAACTCAACCCCTAGATCAACTTAGGATCCATTAATATTTTCCACGTGTAATGATCCAACATTTCCATTCCCAAGCTCACAAGGCACTAGATATAGTGAACTATTCTCGTTGAGCATAAGTCCTTTTCCTTGCGTACAATTTCCACCACATAGTTAACATTATTTTGGCCTACCCCTAGCATCTAACCCAGTTCAACATGCATCCAAAAAACACATACCTGCAATAGAGGTTAGCTCCTCAAAAAGGCATCATAGTACTTCACTCGGTCATGGAAAATATGATTCGTCAGCGTGTTCTATATTTCAATCATTAATGATAAGCTACATGGACCCCAAATCATAAATTATAGACTAGAACAACAATCCATATGCAAGGATATAGCATGATAGCATCATCCCATTGTACTAACTAGCCAAAGGTAAAGGTCACTGACAACATAATAAATCACACCAAATACCCTTCAATCACAACAACGTGTGCCCAACCGATGCACATGTGATCGTTTCATGTATAGTTATACCTCCAAATTAATGGAGTGACAAACCATGTTGAGCTAACATCAAACACAAGTTATTGAATCCAAAAGGTAACAATAACCGTATGATATTTGTCATTTTCAAGTCCATGTATCACATTAACATCCATGAAAATCGTAATAAGATTCCAAGGTGAAAGAACTGACAAGAATATCCTCTCTTTTGTAAACCAAATAGAATCTTGCAAATGGAGTGGTATACCTCAGCGTTGGGTTTCCATCAAATAAATGATGGTAATTTCCTCTCTTTGAATAGGGTTCATGTGAGAATTATAAAGTTTCGTTGGCCGTGAGAACAACATATTATAGCCAACACATTCCATACCATGTCCCCATCTTTCAATGAATTAGAGTTGCACGACACAATATGCCCCTTTATGGCATGTTTATGGCACTTGGGAACAAACTATAATGACCAAAGTTTTACTTGATGCGCGATTAGTTGATCCATGTTTTTCGTTCATGCAAATGAGATATTCTATAACACGCCTAACCACATCTTGGAGGAATGTTATCTAGGATCGTTTATCGCTCATTTTTTGTTTCCTCGTTGAATTTGGGTATTACGGTCCATATGTCTCTCACACACCCTTGGTAGGACACCCACGCATACAAATTTATCATTCCCCCATTATTCCATAATTCACTTATGGCCTTGTATGTGCATCCACACATATCTCTCAAATGGGTATCTAAATCTACTCTCAAATTTCAATTCCAAGAAAGTGGGAAACACACATCTATTTAGGTGCTTGGTTTTTCTAGCGTGAATGTGGGAGAAAATAAGAATGAGGTGATTCTTTGTATCTCTTTCTTTTCCCCAAAACATTTTCTTGTTCATTTGATAAGATAAGGCATGACCATCCTTCTGCAATTGACCACAACGATTGGATTGGCAACCCAAATCCAATGGTGACGACGATGACAACAGTCCTATGGATGCTAGATGATGTTCCCACATCGACAAGACAAAATAGTATCAGTGGTTAAGTTAGGACCTTTGTACATCCCTCTATGATTTCTCAAACGTACATAGTCATTGGATCGTCATGTATTTATGCATACACAACACCAAATCCTAGATTTACAACTAATTAGTTAGAAGACCATTATTATTCTCAAATGGTCAACTTATAATTTTTTTGTTTCTAGAGCCAGCCATTGCTAGATGAAATTGCATGGTTTGCAATTATAAAAATTTTCTTTAGCTTCATCGATAGACATTCTTGTTTTGGAATTGGAGGGAAGGTGCCCACTAATCATGCTTTTGACGATGATCACATCAGCCATCATCAAGCATCAAAACTCGATTGGTTATTGGTCAAGCATTTTTTGATTCAAATGTTAGTCAGTAGTGAATGTGATTAAGGTTACATCCTAATCAACCAAGTTCATTACTAGAATAGATGAGCATGCGCACACCTCTATGCACCATATATGTTGTGCACACACCATGCATAATATTAATCGGGAGCACACACAACAAGGTAGTGGAGCTTGGAAGGCAGTCTTAATCGAGGGCGCAAACACCAATGTAGTGGAGATTGGAAGGTGTTTCAACGGTTTTTGTAAATTCTCCATTTCCTGGCCTTGCCATTACCAATTGTCCTGGGATAGTTTGGATATCGTTCTCCCTGGAAAATATTTTTTTGTGATGTGTTTCACTATTGGTTTTGTTGCGGGATGCATCGTAGTAGTTGGTCTTCGATAAAGTTGTGACTCAGGCACATGCACGGTTATTTCCTTCTATCGGGAAGCGAGAACGCCTCCTTTGGAAAGTAAGGGGAATAGGAGAGACCATGCAAGATGGATTTTAGAAAATCATTTCAATTGTTGATGTGAAGTTCTCAAACATGCATTCTTTATTTTCTTTACAACTATTAATGTAAATACTTGTGCAAGGCTATTGCATGTGGTTGTGATTTTTCAAACGTAAGAAGTTATATTTGCATGGGTTAAAAGTTCATTATGTAAACTCTCACTCACTCTGTATTTGGAACAAGGATACAATGCTTATGCTCTTATCCAGTTTGATCCAACATATTCGGTCATGGAGGCTATTAAGGTTTAATTTGGGATAAACTATCATGTTTATTATTATTTTGCATTTCTTTATAAATCAAATTTCATGTAGTGTGGGTTTTATTTATTGATGTTTTGTTTGGTGGGAGTAGTCTCACTTGATGTGTGGTAGACGTGGTTTCACTAAGGAAGTCAGATGGTCATCTCTTTAGAATTAAAAATTATGTTCATGAAAGCGCTATGAAAGTGTTTTTAGACTTGTGATAGCTGAGTTGAACAACCACTTTGGGGTTTTCCTATTTCCAAAGCATATATGGTCCTCACATCCCTTTTTAGGTGCACTCATATTTTTTGCCAGGGGGTTTTATAGATCGAGCATCAATTTTTTTTTGTTAGTACCTATAACAACATCCAAGTATGTTTACATCATTGTGTTAAGAGAATGGAGGGAATATATTTTGAATTTTCATTGAATTTGACATAAACTCTCATAGAACAATTTTAATTTCAGCTCTGTTAAGTTGCATAGATTTATTTTCAAGTTTAATAGATTGGATATCAAATTGAGTAGCCGGATTTTTTCAATTGGTTCACTTGATCAATTTATAGGTTTAGAAGACCAGATATTAAATGGATCTTTGTTTGAGCCATACTGACATTCCTTTTAAAGTACATTTACATCATTATGAAAACAACACGAGATACTATTGTGATAGTTATGGATGGAAGAGGATTTAACTTTTCATTAAAAAGTAATAGAAAATTTTTAATCCCAAATATTTTCAATAACCAAAGTCAGCATCTGGTCTCTCAATGTACTTTTGAACTTAATAGATCTAAGATTAAAAGGAATTTTGCAGACTGTTATGATGATATTCTTTCCTGGGTATGTTTATCTTAAGAGGTTTCTAACTTTTCATTGTTTAACCTCATAACTTCTAAATACTCACAAGTTTGAATCTTGTTTCTCAACAGTCTCTCTTCAATAAGGTGTTGTGTGGAGGTGTTCTTACATTTTCTATCTGTAGTAAGTCACGTGTACTATCTTCCAAATTTTGAAATTAGTATTGAACTATGTAATGATAGAAGCTCCAGTTGTAGGCTAAATTGTATTGAGATTTTGTTACAATATGTAGTATTCAATTTGTGCATATTTTCTTATCAACTGGACTGGAATATATTAAAGCGAACTTACAATAGTATACCATTAATACTAAAATATAGTTGAATTATGTTTTTCCATTGTTTTCTTTGCTTCAACAATATAGAAGAAATTTCACAACCTTGGGATTGTGAGACGAATCGTTTAGTGTTGTAACAGACTATAGCGATATATAGATCCATTGTATCCACATTCACAAAATCATATCTATATCTTGGGTATTGATTGAGAGACAAATCTTATCCGCCTTGATTCAATGCCTTATTCAGTGTATAGTGTTAGTTTTTACAAGATTATAGCAGTCTAACTTAATTGAAAATAAATAATAGGATATCTAGAAGAAAGAAAAAGAATAGAAACAAAGAACACAAGAATTTATCCTAGGAAACCCAATCGGGAAAAACACAACAAACATTCGTATAGAGATGATAGCTTTTGAGAGCAGAGAGAAGAATACAAAGAGAGAGGGAGAATGGTCTCTCTAAGATACAACCCCAGAAAAACACTCCTTATTGATGCAGTAACATACCTTCTTATGCTTGATCGAACTTGTTGTGAGGGAGTAATGAATGAGGAGGGGCACCTCCTATTTATACTGATTTTCCAAGTGATGTTTTACTAGGGCTGACTTACCAGCCTCACTGGGCCCGACCTATCTTGGGGAATACAAAAATAATTTTATTTTTATTATTTTCTTATGTATTATTTCTCCAAAGTTTACATTGATTATTTCTAGGTTTTAGATGAGTAATAATCTCTTGTAGGAGGTACAAGGAAATATAATACAAGTACAATAAGAATAACTTCTAAAGTTGCAAAATTTCCAACACTCCCTCTCAACAAGGAAGGTATTCTTCAGATATGGTCATATCAACATCACGAATATCTAGGTTTCTTCTGTACATTTCATCTATATCTATAATCTCTATACATATTGAAGGTTGTCAACATTGTCTCCATCTGTCGAGAGGTGTCATCATGCTGTCGTCCACTGAGTCCATATATAGATCCATCAGTTCTGCAACTCTTCACAGTCCATCAGAGAGTACAGTAATCAACATCTCATCTACTACAAATCAAGTCCTTCTCTAACCGAGAACTAGGACATGCTTCACACGTCCATATACTACCAGTCTATCTCAAGTGTTGGTGGGAATCATCCTACACCAAGTTGAGAACCAGGGTTAGTGGGAATTATCCAAAACACCAGGTTAAGAACCAGGACAATCAGAGGACACCAATGTACATGGATATCTACTACCAGTACATCTTAAGAGCCGGTAGGAATATTGAAAAACACAAGATTGAGAATGAAAACGTATATTGGTCACCAGTGCACACGAATGTTTATTTCCTTCCCGTTTGAAGATGATGATGGGATTTATCCCATACTAAGATGAGAACCGAAGCGAGCAGAGGACACTAGTGTACACCATAATATACTACCAGTTCATCTCAAGAGCTGGTGGGAATTCTACAAAACACAACGTTGAGAATAATAATCTATAGTGGTCATTAGTGCACACGACCATCTGCTACCTTCCTATCTCACAATGCCAATGGGATTTCTCTCATACCAAGATAAGATTCAGAACTAGTAGAGGCACCAATGTGAAATAAACATAGATGTTTGTCTCAACTTTCCCTTTCCACGAGGGATGCATTTTCTTCTACTCCAAGTCTTTTGCAAAGTGTTCAAACTTTGTATTGAGGATATGGTGAGAATATATCTAAAATCTATTCATATGTCAGAACATACTGTAACTCAACCACACCTTTCTGCACCATATCACAAATGTAGTGATATCGAATCTCTATATGCTTCGTCTTGTAGTGAAACACAAGACTCACTGACATATGTATAAAACTCTGGTTTTCATAGTGAATCATAGTTGGTGTTGGAATTTGACCAAACAATCAAGAAAGGAGTTTTCGAATCCATATTGCTTTTTGGGTTGCTGTACTGGCAACCATATACTCCTCCTATGCGGTTCTAAGTGCTACTAAGGTCTATTTCTTGCTACACCAAGAAATCACTACAGATCCCAAACTGAAGCAACATCTGGAAGTACTCTTTCTATATACAACACATCTAGCCCAATATGACTCATAAAATCCTTGCAATGTCAAATCACATCCCTAAGCATATCTTAGGCCATATCCCATAGTTCCACGTAAGTATCTGAGAGCATGTTTTGCAGTGACCCAGTGAATCTTCCTCAGATCACTTAGAAACTGGCTGAGAGTATTCACAACAAAAAATATATCCGATCTAGTGTTCGTTATATACATCAAAGAGCCAATCAACTGACAATACATGGTGGGATCAATCACATCATAATTTGAAGTAGATTCCTTTAGGTTCTTGAAATTTGCTTCCATTGGAGTAGCCATGGACTTGCAGTCCAACATCCCGAATCTCTTCAAAATATCAATGGTGTATTTTCCTAATTAGAAAAATTTCCTTCTTCCTCTATCATACTTCTAATCCCAAGAAGTAATGCATCAATTCGAGGTCCTTCATTTCAAACTCAGAGGTAAGCTTCTTCTTACACCATCCAATTAGTTTCTCATTTCCTGTGAGAAACAAGACATCCACATACATGACTAAAATCAGTGGCTCATTATCCACAATCTTGTATTAAATATTGGGATCTGCATCACTCTTGGTTAATACAAAGTTTACCAACTATCCTTCTATCTTCCCACACCAACCACGAGGTGCTTGCTTGAGTCCATATAATTCATTTTTCAGTTTACATACGTGAGAATCTTTCCCATGGACAATAAAATCTTCTGGTTGTTCAATGTAAACTTCTTCATCGATAATACCATTGAGGAAGGCGACCATCCATTTAATGAAACTTACATCCCATAGTTGAAGCAATAGTAATTATGGTTCTGATGGAAGTATATTGAGGCACTTGAGCAAGTGTTTCATCATAGTCATTTCCCTCTTTTTTAGAGAATCCTCTGGTAACAAATCTAGCCTCATGTTTTTCCACGCTACCATCTGCTCTGTGTTTAATATTGAAAATCCATTTGTAGTTCACTACTTACTTACCTTAGGTCTCAGTACAACCTCCCATACATCATTCTTCATGATATACTGGAATTCCTCTGTTATGAAATCTTTCCAAACTTGGTGTCTCGATGTTTCTTCATACGTGGTAGGTTCTGAGTCAATGATGTGACTCATCAATGCTACATAACTCGAGAACCTTTGAGGTTTGTCGCTTTCCCGATAGGTTCTGTGTGGGGCTTCGTGCCCCTCTGCATCCTGCAATGTTTGTTGTGCCCATCTAGGCCTTTTCCTGCTTACTGCCATATCTATGGGAGCATCAACTAGATAATTTGGGTCAATGGGATCAATCCGTTCTTTCTTTTCTTTAGACTCCCTCTTAACTTCTGTAGGGGGATATGATCTCATCTATTCTTCATCATCAATATCCATATCATATCCTCTTCCTTTTCAGATATCCATATCTTCTCAAAGGTTACATCCCTACTGACTTCGATCTGCCTCAATCTTGGGATGTAAATTCTTTAAGCCTTTGAACACTCATTGTATCCCATGAATGTTCCCTTCTTACCTTAAGGTTCTAGCTTCGTCCTTTTATCCTTGTGAACATGAATGTAGACTAGGAAGCCAAAGATAGAAATGTGGCCCACTTCTAGCTTCACTTCTGTGAATGCTTCTTCCGGAGTCATGTTCTTCAATATTTTATGAGGGCATCTGTTTTGTACATAAATAGTTGTTCTAGATGATTCTTCCCATAAGAACATTGGTATACTTTGGTCATGTATCATGGATTTGGATGCCTCCACAACTGTTCTTTTCTTCCTTTCTACAACCCATTTTGTTGAGGGTTATAGAGAACTGTGAGCTCCCTCTTAATTCATGCTCCCTTGCAGAAATCATTGAATTCTGTAGAGGTATATTCTCCAACATTGTCTGATCTTAGGATCTTAATCCTTCTTCCTGACAGATTATCGACTTGTGGTTATAATTATTTGAACTTGATGAGTACTTCCTTGGATTCCTTGGTTATGAGAAAGTATATCCATGTCTTTCATGAGTGGTCATCAATAAATGTTACATATAAGTAGTTGTAACCACCTAATGAAGTAACGGTCATGGGTCCACACAAGTCAACGTGGACTAGATCCATATTCTCTTGGATCTCTTTTCACTTTTTGGAAAGGAGCCCTTGGTATTGTTACCAAGTGCACATCATATACATATACCATCATCATCTACATGAAGCATTGGTAGACCTGTCACCATGTTCCTTAATGTTGGGAGAGATTGATAGTTTAGATGAGCTAGTCTTATGTGTGGTAGCTCATTAATGTTGGTGGAATCATGGACTAAAGCTTGAGTTGGTAAGTTGCTAAAATGATACAAGATATCATCCCTTACACCAATAACTTTAATTGATGTTTTCATGCTAGAAGTATTGTGCCATGAAAGCACATTCCCATCCTCAAATGTAACTCTATATCCCTTTTCCTCGAAGGTGGAGATGGAGACAAGGTTTCTTTTCATACCAGGTACATAAATCACGTCATTCATATGTAGTAAGTGATCGAATTCTAATTGGAGAGAGGTAGATCCAAATCCTTTCATAGTGTAGTTGGAATCATCTCCAAGTACAACACAGAGATGGGATTCTTTCTCAACAACTTCTAAAAGGTTTTCTTTATAACTATTCATTTGTTTATAAGTACCACTATCTATAATCCATGTATCACTAGTGGTGGGAATAGTACCTGATAATGATGATATGAAGAATATTTTTTTACGGTATTCATTTCTTTGTTTCTTGTGATGATGACCTTATTCCACATTAGTTGTTGAATCTTCATGCTTCCTCTTGTTAGCACTAAAGAACTTGTTTGCATAATGACCATATTTCTTGCACTTATGGCATTGTATGTTTGATAAATATTTCTTCTTTTCCCCTGGTTTGGAGAAGAAGTTGGTCTCCTAGATTGGTGCTTATGTTTGTGAAAATTCCTTCCTTTTCCCTTGCATTTATTGGCATGATTAATGAAGGCTTGATTATCCTCAACTTGGGGAACATGTAGTCTCTTTTTTGCTGCAATCATGGTCTCTTCCTGAGTGTAGTCTACCCATAAGCTATTAAATTTTGGCAACTTGGCTCCACCACTTATGGTTTGGATGAAGGACTCCCAATATGGTGGAAGACCATTTAGAGTGGTCATTACAAGCTCCTTATCTTCAATGTTATCTTCATTGGTCCTTAGCTTGTCCTGAAGTTCTGTGATCCTCATGAAATATGAGGCAATTGATCGGACTTGATCATCTTCACATTTGAGAGTTGGTTCCTCAATGTGAGAGTCACATTGATGCTACCGTGTTCAAATAACTTCTTCAAGGGCTTGAACATATTCTTATATGTCTTCTTTTTTGAGACTTGTGGAACCAAGTGATCTTTGATTTAGTCCACCAGAGTCCTTCTTGCTTTGATATCACTCTTCCTTCACTCAAACTTGTCTTCTTTTGCTTATGGTTCTGGAACCTTTTCATTAACAAAATTTAAGAGATCATTTTATTCCAAGATGAGAAGAATTCTAGATTTATAGGATATGGAGTTTGTATCCCCATCAAGACGATCTTCAACCTTCATTCCAATCATCTTGTCTGCATATCTGAGCTAGAGACCCTAGTAGGAGTTAGGTCAAACATGAAATTTTGAATTTAAATAAACTAACCTCACAGATGTTCCTTGTTAATGCGAGTTGAGGGAAGGTTAGGTTGAGGAAAAATAGTGGAATGATCAACACAAAACTTGAAACCCTAATTCATGAAGCAACAAAATTAGATAAAAAATGAAACTTCTTGCAATTTGGATTTTCCTTCACCAAAAGATGTGCCTACCCTATAGCGAAGTTTCTACAGCTCTTTTTCTACTGAAGAGATGAGGGAAGGTCTTGGAAGGTAAAACCCTAGCTTTCGACAATGGCCTCTTCTAGAAGTGCTATGATACCATGTTATTTTTTAAAAGATTATAACAATATAACTTCATTGCAAATAAACAATAGGATCTCTAGAAGAAAGACAAAGCACAGAAACAAAGAACACAAGAATTTATCTTGGGAAACCCAGTCGAGAAAAACCCATCAAACCTTCATATATAGATGATATATTCTAAGAGAAAAGAGAAGAAGAAAGAGAGAGAGAATGGTCTCTCTAAGATACAACCCGAGAAAACACTCTTTATGGCTGCAGTAGCGCACCTTTGTATGCTGGAGCAAACTTGTTGTGAGTGAGTAATGAATGAGGAGAGTTGCTTCCTATTTATACTGATTTTCCAGGTGACTTTTTACTAGGGCTCACTTGACAATATTTTTGGGGCCAACCTACCTTAGGGGCAAGTATTTTCTTATTTATTCATTCCCTAGGGTTTACATTGATTCTTTCTAGGTTTTACATGAGTAATTACATGATTTGTTTTTTTAATAATATTTATTTCTTGCTTAAATTGTAACATTGCATTTAGCAAGTGTCTAGTGACAACCAAAAAACATTGTTAGGAATGCTTGATATCTTATGTTTAGATAATTTTTGGATCATTACCTATGTTTATCCATTCATTGATTGGATAGACCTAAACATGTTTATATCTACCATTCTTCCTGAGAATAAACTAAAAAAGACTAAAAAACCTTCACAATTGAACACCTACAGTCTAGAGAGTTTAAAATCAACTAAAGAATATAAGATGACTATTTGAATGATTTCTACTAGGAAGAATCAAGATGGCTACATATTGAACCTCACTAATAACAAGAAAAAAATGCTTGACTATCGATTTCCTATTTGGATGATCCATCAACTAAGATAATTAATTCTTTAAATTTGAGTGCATGAACATGAGGAAAACCATGGTTAATTTCGTCCCAATTATTCAAACATCGGGACAATATCGACTCAACTTTAAACAGATGTTGAACATAATTCAAAATGCAAACTAATCATTAACTTAAAAGTTTCACAGCCACATACATATAATGAGAATACACAAGCATTACTTTAAATATCCAAACATAACTTGCAGCCTTAGTAACTGAGTGACCATAAAAGATTCTTTAGATCCGAACCTGTCAATTTCTAGTCGCAATGCCTCTTTCTCTACCAAAATTCATGGGAAAAGATTACCGTTTGAAATAACCGGGAGATCCCTTTTAGCTAGCAAGCAATATACATAAGACCAAGATCACGGATTTGTATCTTGCTCATCATTCAATTTATTGTTAATTCCAAGTCACCAAACACTTGTTAGGATTATTAATCCTCCCTTGTCCAAATTTGGTCATATGTCTAAATCGGGAGTCCATCTAGTCTATTTATAGTCATTAACACCATTGGGTCCACTTGGCCTAACTGGGGCACATGTTTCAGTTACTAAAGTGTGGGGAACACTAATTGAGGCTCACTCCCATTGATTGCACTTGATTGCATCAGTTTAGGAGCCTCCTAGACCAATCCCTACAATTTAGGAAGCCACTGGGAGTGCCGAAACAAACCAAGGTCAATTCACTTCAGTTGATGACTAGTCAAGCTAAGTTAGGAGTCAGTTACATTCAATTATAGTCCTCTACATTCAGTTAGCGCTATGTTTACTTGACTGCACTCATGTGGGGCACATTTCTCACCTACCACAGTCAGTTAACCTTAGTCAACACTGAATGTAACACTTGAGTTGTACTTTAGAGCTCAGATGAACTCCGGTTATGGTTTAGACAAGGTCAGTTAACTATTGAGTCCTCCAATAGTGATTTAGACAAGGTCTTGGTTACCTACAGTCAAGTAGAGTCTAATCAATTTGAACTTCCTCATGTGGATTCGAATTGCTTGTGGTTATTAAAGCCATTGTACTTCATTGTAATTATCTATCTAATTATTCTTTGATTAATGAAAAGCATTCACAGCTGCAAGCCATTTTTGCACTGTTTCATTCTTCAATAACTAAGTAAATTGTGTGATCTATCATGTGAGTTGTGTGTTTGTCCACAGATCTATGTGCTCAATTTAATATGGTATCAAAGCCTCGGTGGACAAGGCAGTTCTCCTCCTCAGATCTCCTACTGGATCATTTTTTGAGAAAAATTGCTCCTTCCAGCACTGCATCAGAAGCGGAGAATTTACCACTTAATACCCCAAGAAAAGGAATTGTCGATCAAGCTTGCTTGATTAACTAAGCTGGGTGTGAAGAAAATTCCAAAAGTGCAGGCTGTCCGACCTTACGGTGCCCTTTTGTTTTGTTTTGCAGGTACAACTTCGAATGGATTCATCAGTTCCTCTTCTAACCCGATCCTCAAACTATTATGAATGGAAGGTGAAGATAATTATATTTCTAAAAAGACAAGATCTCCTTTAGGTGTCTAATGGACTCAATAGAAATTCTTTTGATAGTGAAAATGGCTGGCTAAATGTAAAGGATGCAACTTTTGAAATAATGAAACTGGCTCTTTCTCCTAGCTTGCGCTACCTCAGTAGATCTATTAAATATCCACAGGAACTATGGACAAGATTGGACAAAACCTTTGGAATGATTGATGAGGATCATAATAGCACTTAGGAGAGCACATCCAGCATCATAAGCATCCTTGATCCAAAAATCTCGGCCTCCACTCTCTATGATGAAGTTGTTCAAGATGAAGAAGAAGCAGAAACTTCTACACAGTCAATTCGAATTGAAGACAGTCTCCATGCAGTCACTCCTTCTCCTGATGCTCCGGAAGTTCATGAGATCTCTGATATCTCATCTTCTCATATTGCTGAAACAGAATAAGACATTCGAATCTCTGACATTGAAGAAAAATTCTGCTGCACTTCCATGCAAACATTCACCAGTGATTTTCCTTTAAATTATGTGCAAAATTTACCAGTAATTGATTTTGAAAGTGAAGAGAAATTTGATTTTTCTCCCTCTAATGTTGCTGCTGGTGTGAAAATATGTGATACCTTGGATATTTTGGAAGAAATATTAGATTACCAGAGTGATCCATTCGCTCCCCATGATCTATATTTTCCAGCAAATTCCTGCAAGATTGCATGCACCAAAATTCAGAATTTTGAAGAAGAAGAAAGTTGTGCATCCACCATCTCGGTTAACCATTTATTTGAATCTGATATTAAACTTATTGGATCTGATATGATCTTATTTATATCCGATCTGATATTGCTTGGTTTAATCTATCAATTTCATAATCTTTCAGTACGGCTTGTAGTTGTTCTCATCAACGGTGTGAAGAAACAAGTACCGCAAGTCTCCTACAAAACTGTTGCTGGGGATTTGATTCCATTTCACAGTTTTGGATCTGTTTTGAACCTATTTAGATCTGATTTACTTTCTGATCTGATATTATTTAGTTCATATTTTAAAATTTAAAAGCCTTCATTCATGCTTGTAGCTACTCTCACCAATTCCGGAGTGAAAAATCAAGTACCACACTTTCTCTTCAAAACTGTTGATGGGGATTTGGTGTTAGTTTCCTCATATGAGGTTGCTGATATTTTATTATGTGATTCATTATATATTTCAGAAGCTATATCATACTATGGAGCTCAATCATTCGCTCTCAACAGTCCCAGTGCTTCTCTACCATTGATCACATGCTCATCTCCTCACAGAACTAGTAAAGAGGAAGATTTTTTGCATTTGCCTGGACACCTGCTCCTAACACTTGGGGCTGTTCTTACCACTCATGGTTTTCTGTTCATGGCTGCAAAATATCAGTTTCTTGAGTGTTCATCACATTCTCTGAATTCTCAAGAACCTTTTCTCACTTTTCAGTTGACTTCAGTTGCTCTACATGGGTCCAGTCTTCATCTGGCAACTGTCTATATTTCTGATTTAGTTGAGCATATCATTCTTCTTCCAAAGAGGAAGATTCCTCCAGACATAATGATGGAGAGGTTCACATGCCAGGCCCCAGGATACCTGTGCACAGAAGAACCAGATTGATCCTGATTCTACCTGCTTAATTAGAGGGGGGGATTTTTTCCCATGTGGTTTTTTCCCCAGCACCTGGTTTTTGAGCAGTTACTTTACTTTACTTGATGTGATGGGTGACCTTTGGTCTTAGTTACCAGGGCCCACAGATTATCCAAATTAGCATTCAGGGGGGGGGGGGGTTAGGATTATTAATCCTCCCTTGTCCAAATTTGGTTATATGTCTAAATCGGGAGTCATGTCTAAATCGGGAGTCCATCCAGTCTATTTATAGTCATAACACCATTGGGTCCACTTGGCCTAACTGGGGCACATGTTTCAGTTACTAAAGTGTGGGGAATACTAATTGAGGCTCAATGCCACTGATTGCACTTGATTGCATCAGTTTAGGAGCCTCCTAGACCAATCCCTACAATTTAGGAATCCACTCGGAGTGCCGAAACCAACCAAGGTCAATTCACTTCAGTTGATGACTAGTCAAGCTAAGTTAGGAGTCAGTTACATTCAGTTCTAGTCCTCTACATTCAGTTAGCGCTAGGTTTACTTGACTGCACTCATGTGGGGCGCATTTCTCACCTACCACAGTCAGTTAACCTTAGTCAACATTGAATGTAACACTTGAGTTGTGTTTTAGAGCTCTGAGGAACTCCGGTTATGGTTTAGACAAGGTCAGTTAACTATTGAGTCCTCCAATAGTGATTTAGACAAGGTCTTGGTTACCTACAGTCAAGTAGAGTCTAATCAATTCGAACTTCCTCATGTGGATTCGAATTGCTTGTGGTTATTAACGCCATTGTACTTCATTGTAATTATCTATCTAATTACTCTTTGATTAATGAAAAGCATTCACATCTGCAAGCCATTTTTGCATTGTTTCATTCTTCAATAACTAAGTAAATTGTGTGATCTATCATGTGAGTTGTGTGTTTGTCCATAGATCTATGTGCTCAATTTAATAACACTTGCAAGGTGACAATATTTCTATCCAATGCACACTTTATAAGGAAAAACAAAGATTTAGGTTCCCTTTAGTTGTTTGAGCTAGACCCGAGATTTGAGTTTCTAGTTATAAATGTGATTTCAATCAGAAGAGGATGCGGTCAAGATTGAAAATAGAATTCTCTTCTTAGCACACACCACCAAAAAATCCCGATGCCATGTCCATATTTATGATTAGTTATTTTGGCATCCGAGATGATTTTATCATGGGATTGGTATTGTAGGATTGTATCAAGGACAACACTTGTAGTGGAACCTTTATGAAAAGGTATGGATGATATTCAAATAAGATTTCATTCTTGTCAACCAGATCCCCCAAGTCACCATAATAGGCATATATAAGAATCCTCACAACTTACTTCTATTAAACAATACCTTAAAAATATCATCCATATTTGAATTTGACTATAATGACACTTTGGCAAGTTGCAATTTGATATCACTCTATAACTACTTCATGAAGGGGCACTTTAAAAATAGGAAAACATTTGATTCCTGACCTCTACGATAGAGGTAGTAGAGCCTCAACCCTTGTTTCCCCATCAACTAAAGTCGATCCAATGTTTGAACTTGATTCTTCAAAACTATCCAAAAGTGAAGTAGACTCCTAAGAGGCGCCTTTATTTTCCATATCTTACGGGTCCACCATCTTACCTCAAAATCACCTTGATCCTGAAGAGTTAGATATCCCAATTTTTCCAAGTAAATCCCACTTGAGTTATGGTAATTCAACACCACCTCATTTGCATCCTCCATAATGTGGATATGGGCCTTTCTCAACTCAGTAAGAATAATGTTCCATGTCTGCATCCAATCTCCAACAAAACCATATCGTGGGAAATTAACCATCTTTGGACAAAAGGATTTGAATTGTGGTCCACGAGGCTTCAAAATATTATTAAGGCTACACTTACTAATAAAATAAAGATGTTAGAGAAAGTATATAGGACTAAAAACACTATCACCACACCCCATGAGAGAATCCACACCCACTCTCACTTGAGCCCTCGAACCCACTTTCCAAGATTACAAAAGATAGTGAACGCTAAAGTGACTGCTTTCCACTAATTCGAAGAATTCTAGAAATTATTTTGACCTTGCCGAACCCAGTCCATAACAAAAGTATGAGCTATGTATTTGGTAATGAGTACTCTTCTCCAAAGGTTGTCTCATGAAATGAAGGTCCACAATAATATAGTTTCTACTGCTTCATCGAACAAAAATATATTTTTAAGGCCCAAACCATATTTTTCCTTAGGCATTGCGATCACCTTCCAGACATCAAATGCAAGTCTAGGTAGTCTCTAGAGATTTTATAAAGATAATTGAAGCATGAATTCCTGGTTCTATTAAGTTTTCCCTTTGGTATATGCACCAACAAGTGACTAAAAATAGATATGGCCTCTAGGACTAATATAATGAGAATTAGACATCTTCCTCTTGAGATCTAGTTGTTGCACCAAAATTTTATCCATTTTTTCATTTTTTTCCACCATCCATCTCCAGTCTATTGCCCCATAGTTATTGGTTTTCAAATGGAACCTTAGATAATTGAAACCTTCATTCATATAAAAAGAAGGGAAGGAAACAATATTAGTCATGGTAGCTCAAGTTGATCATCGATCATGGGAAAGAGGACAATGTATGTGTTTAGGTTCACCTCCATTCTGGTAATAAAGAAAAAAAGAGTTAAAACCTCTTTATATTGATCACACTCATACTCGAAACAAAAGAAGGACAATATTGTTGATTACTCCATAGAAACTATAATGGACAAGATAGGCTTGATTATTTATGCAATTACCTTCACAATTTTTCTGTACAAGCAATTCCAAAGGGAATCAAACTTAATTCTCCAAACGAAATATGGAAATCCACCTTAGGAATAAGTGATAGAAATGTGGCATGAAGATCCCTGGTGTTTTACTTGAATATGCCCCATTAAAATTCTTAGTTTCCAACAGCGCGCATGCAATGAGGGATCTCGGTTCTCATTGTTGGAATTGACAAATCCATAAGTTTTGGTGTTGACCCGGTCATTTTCTTATCGCCTCCAACTTTCATCTTGGATAAACCTCCAAGTGCACTACTAAATAACAATAAAAGCACTCCAACCCAAGTATCAATGAGAAGAATGCATAAATGTTATGGTTGATGGTTTCTTATGAAGAATGGCTTATAGGAGATATACTAGCTACACAAGCAATTTTGCTAGAAATAATGCCATCACTAATTGATATCAATGTTTCAAATAAAAAAACAATATAGTTTATAGTGACATCTTTTAATTGAATTCCTTCATAAAACAATCCTTATCTTTTTAATCGAAATTTTACTAATCGACGATTGTTTTAAGTTGAAGTCATACTTGTACTATTTGGAAGCATTCACGAACAACCATCAATGAGAAGATACACCACAATATTTTTCAAAGCAAAGTTGAAGTAAGAATAATTTGGAGGCATCATTTTGAAACAACGATCCCAACCATAGATTGCAAATATTAACTAAGTTTTTATTCATTCTAGAAATTTCTTGAATGTGTAAAATTTGTGGACGTTGGGAATAGATACCTATTAAGTACTTGTAATTCATGAATGTTATCTATGCTGTAGCACTTGTAATTCATGAATGTTATCTATGCTGCAGTAGGAAGAATCAAATAGAGAAGATATCTATTAAGTAGTGCATTGTTAATAAAAAAGATGGTAGCAGGGAGAAAAACTATATCAACAGAGTGTTGTGTTAATAGTCTTATTCCTCCCACAAAATCAGATACAGAAGATGTCTATTGAGTAGCTCTTTAAGCCACCAGAAAAGCAACTGTTAATACTTAATAATAAAACAGTTATGTCATCAATGTTAGTCTTATTTCTGGGAAACCTTATCCCAAAATAATAATAATTGTTTTAATACCTTTTGGGCATTTGATTTAGCTATCAATTTGGACAAACTCTCACAATCTTACAACCAAATATATTTGTTTTCCAGATTTTCACATACTCTGTTGAGCAGACGCAGGAAAGCCACACTTTACAATTTTATAATTATTGTTTTCCAGATTTTCACATACTCTGCTTACATGGTTACGAAGCTCACAAACATTATAAGTTTGATACAAACATTACTTGCAATAAAGGATTAGTGGTTACACCAATGGCTGGATGTGTTGTGAAGGTCTTAATAGAAGATGGGACAATGGTAAAGAAGGGCCAACCTATTCTAGAAGCTATAAATATAGGACACGTAGTCAAAGCACCATATTAAGGATGTGTTCAAAAGTTACAGGTGGCAGAGCATTTGCCAAAAATAAGCAGTCAAAGATTAGGAATATTAATCGAACATTGTCAGAAAATGAGGTATAAATCCACTTTTCTTGGTAGAAAATCAAAAATCAACTCTAGATATGAAGGAATATTTCCCATTTTTCAAGGAAAATAATAGGCAGTCAGAGTTTGATTCCATCACTCTTGCAAGATTGGATTTATTTTTAGTTTTTGGATAGAAGTAATCCCAAAAATATTGTAACAACTCACTGGATTTAAATTTCATATAAACTCTATGATTTAGAATGAAAGGGGGGTTTAGTCCAAGAAAATCGAAAGGGTTGTAGGGGATCAAAAAGCTTGTATGAGTTCTCTAAGCCTGGAGGAAATTTTGTTGTAATTATTCTCTGCCATTATAGATTCATGAAATATTTTGTATCACATCGTGTCTTCCTTTTCATTCTCCCCTTATATTCTTGCTTGAATAGAATGCAGTCTTTGATGATCACACTTGCCTTTGGTTAATGGATTCATGCGTTGCAAAGGATTTGCAATTATTGCATGTTAATCATTGTTTACTGTCCATACACTCTTTAATATATTTTGCAGAAAGGTTTTTTGTATAATGGATATTCTTTGTTTTTTTATATCCTCTACTCTTCTACTCACCATTACATGAGTCTTTGTCTGGTAGGAAAATTGATTTCCTTCAATTTGCAGGATATTATGACTCCATTCCCATGGGATGCTTTTATAGTTGCTTCCCTTTCTTTCTCTTTCAGTCTTGTTGATCTACCACATTATAGTTAAGTTAGTTCAACTTAAGATGTGCTAGTCATGCCCTCTCAGCAGTCGGAGTGCACCTTTTAGCACAAACATCTTCTAGTATCGTTGTCGGGGATGGAAGTGAATATTATTTTCCTCGAGTAGAACAACAACGATCAGACCTAGCTCTTGATGGTAGACATGAGTAGGACACTAACTTGACTGCAATTTTATATGCGGTGACTCTGTCACGTCCCCTCCCATCCACCAGAGGGGGAACATGATCATTACCACTGTCTAACCGATGCAGGACCATCCAACTCGAATTTCAATCTATTCAAATCTATGTAAATTCTCTTACTTCCCAATAGCAGAGAAATTCATTCTATCAGTGCTCAATCCGATGATCTACGAAGAAAAAATCTTAGAGGAGATCGAACGATGGAGAAAAAAAACACAACAGAAATCAACGGTCACAATCTGTTTCGCATCTGGGAACATGTCAACGGTTGAGAAACAACCCACAAGAATCAACAGTACGAAAATCTTGAGTCTACGAAATCGAGGAAATATGGAAGTTGCAGTCCGGCATCCCGTATCCCGCATGCGGAATAGATCGTTGCGGAAATAAAGATTGTGAAGTTGCATCCCGCATCTCGCATGCGAAAATGAGAGTTGCAGAAGGAAAATATGTGGGGAACAAAACTTACAGAAGGACGTTTCCGTATCCTGCACCCTGCAAGTTGCGGAAGGAAAAGTTGCAGAAAGAAGATTTAATCGTTTAACAGAAGTCTTGGAAAAATTTGATCCCTCAGGACATCACCAATTTGACCATCTAAGTCCCATAACGTAATTTAGAAACGCATTGAAAGAAACATACACAGATGCATACAATTGCAATTATACAGCGGAAGCAATTCATCAATTCAACACATTAGGTATGTTCATCATATTTCATCAAGAAATTACAATTGCAGGGATTAACACATAGATACTTATCTTTGAAAGAAGTTTGTTCTGCAACCAACTAACAGATGGGTTTATCAGGTTGCAAAGGAGTTGGAAAACTTGAATTGCTAAGCTAGTGAGCTCAACCACCGAGCTATGGACACCTGCACTAAATCGGGCTTGGCTCCTAAAACATCTACACACCCAACACAACAAAGCATCACCTTCTCTTCTACACAGTCCCTCAGGCTATGCCTTCCATTCCAGTGTTGTTCAGGGTGTGAAAAGAATAAAACCAGCCCCTCAAGATCTATTTGTGAGGTTCCTTCCTACACCAGGTTTATCAAGCTAGTTTAGATCCAATTCCACTCCAAACTAGTTCATACTAAGGAAAAAATATGCATACACAATAAACCACAATGTCAACACAACAAAATAGGATTCCACTCACTATGTGACGAAGGAGACCATTGCACAACAACACTGAGGATTGAAACAAAAAACGAACAACCCAGAACAAAACACGGTTATGCAAGAAAGATGAACACACAACGCGCATGCAAATAATGGAATAGAGAATGATTAGAATGGACCACAACATTTCGGTGAGAGCCCCATGATGGACTGGGCATGCACAATGAGGAAAAAAAACTGAAAATGTGAAGGATGGATGGTCAAAACGTCCCTCGCTCCCCAAAATGTGAGGGAAGATGAAAACGTGAATGCATGAGGGGAATGGGCATACCTTTTTGGGTGTTTCCTTTTGACAGATGACTTTTCCCCAAAGGCTCAAGGTTAAACATCCCCCCTCCCCGTTCCTTAGGAAATCATGCCCCCATACCATTATTTATTGCATTGACATAGCTGGTTGTGGGTTTTTAATTAAATTGCATATTTATATGATGTCCAAAATTATATATTGTGCTTGAATTAGTACCATAAACAGTAGGCATCAACCTTGATCACCTATACACAAAACATCAATCAATGGCAGGGCCTTGGCCTTGAGCTCCTTGCCATGATTCCATACAATATTTACATCACATATATTTAATGCAAAATGGGTCAAAACCGGGGTGTTACATTCCCCTCCCCCTTCAACAGCACTGCCCTCAGTGCTTTACAAAATTGAACAAAAATGCTACGTTGGTACGACCCTCAGTGCTCTGCAGAATTGACCAAAAATGGATGTGCCAATCGCATGGCGTTCTCCAGCTCCCATGTAGCCTCTTCAGGTTAGTAGTGCTCCCATTGCACCTTTACTTGCCTTATGGCTTGGTTCCGAAGCATTGTGACCTTCCTATCGAGGATGCGCATTGGATCGACTTGGAATTCTCCCTCGGGTTCCACCTGAATCACATCCCAATTTATCACATGGTTAGGATCATGTACATATCTCTTAAGTAAAGAAACATGAAAAACATTATGAGCCCTAGTGCTATCAGGCAATGCAAGTCTATATGCAAATGGCCCTATTCTTTCAAGCACTTCAAACAACGCACAGTATCTAGGTGACAACTTGGCACAACTTTCAAGCTTCAAGGAACTCTTCTTTTTCCTCACTCTAAGGTAAAAATGATCCCCAACATTGAACTCTCTGTTCACCCTATGCTTATCTGCATAGCTTTTCTATCTGTCCTGGGCTGCTTTCAAATTATGCCTGGTCTTTACAACCTTCTGCTCCATCTTCTTGAGCAATTTTGGTCCAAGCACAACCCTGTTCACTGGATTATGCCAAGTTACTGGTGTCCTACACCTCCTGCCATACAAAGCTTCATATGGACTCATCCCCAAGGATGCTTGTTGTCCATTGTTATAAGCAAACTCTACCAAGTGTAAATAATCTTCCCACTTGGTTGGTTTTTCCATCACATACATGCGAGGCATGTCTTCAAGCACCTGGTTAACTCTCTAGAGAAGAACCATTAGTTTGAGGATCATAGGCAGTGCTGAAATTAAACTTTGTACCCAAATCTAAAAAAATCCCTTCCAAAAATTGGAAGTGAACTTGAAATCTCTGTCAGAGACTATTGCCTTAGGTAATCCATGCAATTTGAAAATCTCCTTCATGAATATCTTTGCAATGTCATCAGTCTTATGCGTAGAATTAACCGGTATAAAATGTGATGTCGTTTTCAACTTGTCCACCACAACCATGATGGAATCATGTTGTCTCCTAGTCATTGGCAATCCTGTAATAAAGTCCATGAAAATAACTTCCCATTTCCATTCTGGAACTGGAAAAGGATGCAAAAAACCTGCTGGGTGTTGATGCTGAACCTTCACTTGCTGACATTCATGCACCTTGAAATATATTCAGCCATGTCCTTTTTCATTCCTGGCCAAAAGTACTGATTTCTTGCTGTAGAAATTGTCTTCTGATATCATGGGTGAACATAATATGGAGCTTAATGGATCTCATCCATAACAACCCTACTCAAATATGCTACATTTGGAATATAAATTATGTTCTTGTAAGTAAGGAGTCCATCTTCTTCTAATTTATATCCCTCATACTTCTTTTCAAGGCTTTTCTACTGCAACTTGTCTTTTACCTACACATACAATTCATCTTCAACAACATGATTAACAATCTGCTGTCTCAAATCTTACTGGAAAATACTAAGAGATGCCACATGCATTTCCTGCACCTTCCTTTTGAGTGCATCAACTGCCTTATTCTCTTTTCCTTTTATGTGTTTGATTTCAAAATGAAACTCGCATAAAAACTCTAGCCATATAGCTTGCCTAGCATTTAGAGTAGGTTGATCAAACAAATACTTCAGACCACAATGGTCTGTTCTTAGCTCAAATCTTTTTCCCATCAAGTAATGCCTCCACATATTGAGAGCATGTACTATGGATGCAAATTCCAGATCATGAGTGGCATAGTTCTTCTCATGCTCCTTAAACTTTCTTGACTCATAACATATTACGTGGTTGTCTTGCATAATAAATCCTCCAAGTCCTTGACCGCATGCATCAGTACACACCACAAAATATTTCTCTAGGTCTACAACTTTCAAGACTAATGCACTTGTGATAAGATTCTTCAACTGCTGGAAGCTTTCTTCACACCTTGATGTCCATTCAAACTTTATCCCCTTGCTTTGCAAAGAAGTGATGGCATGTGCAACCTTGGAGAATCCTTCAATGAATCTCCTGTAGTATCCTGCAAGTCCCATAAAATATCTTATATCTGTCACATTTCATGGAGTAGGCAAATTCATAATGGCTTCAATGTTGTCAAGGTTCACAGATATACCCTATTTTGAGATAATGTGACCAAAATACTGAATTTTATGTTTATAGAAGTCACACTTGCTCAACTTTGCATACAACTGATGCTCCCTGAGCAATTGTAATGTCAATCTCAAATGCTCTTCATGCTCTTCCTCATTCTTAGAATAAATAAGAATGTCATCAAGGAAAACAAGAACAAACTTGTCCAAATACCTGTTGAAGACACTATTCATAAGGCACATAAATGTAGCTGGTGCATTTGTAAGACCAAATGGTACCACTACAAACTCATAATGTCCATACCTTGTTTCGAATTTTGTCTTATGAATGTCTTCATCCTTGATTCTCACCTGATGGTAACCAGACCTCAAGTCAATATTGAAAAATACCTTTGCTCCCCTCATTTGATCAAAGAGGTCATCAATTCTAGGATATTTTTTCTTCACAGTGGCTTTGTTCAGCTGTTTGTAATCAATACACAATCTGAGTGTACCATATTTCTTCTTCACAAACAGAACTAGTGCTCCCCAACAAGACACAGTCGGCCTGATATACTTCTGCTCCAATAACTCTTGCAACTGCATCTTCATCTCTATCATTTCTGGTGTACTCATCCTGTAGGGTGTCTTGGAAACTGGTGCTGCTCCTGGCACAAGTTCAATTGTGAAGTCAATGTCTCTCTTTGGAGGAAGCCCTGGAATCTCATCAGGAAAAACATCCCTGAATTCTTACAATACAAGATAGTCCTACAAACTAATAGTTTCATTCTTTGTTGCTTCCAAAGCATGAGCTGCATACACTCTGCAACCCTTCCTACAAAACCTCTTCAACTCCATTGCTGAAATCTGCCTCACAGAAATCACCTTTGGAATGCCTCTTACAACTATTGGGTTCCCTTCTTCATCCATGCATTCAAAAGTCTTATTATAAAATTTGAGCTTTACCTTGTGAGATTCTAACCAATCCATTCAAATGAGAACATAATAGGAACCAAGTCACTAGAACATTCAGATCTACACAAGTGACCAATCCATTCATCACCAATGGGAATTTCTCTACCACTTCACTAACCTTTCTCTTAGTTCCAGTGGCTAGCTGAACTAACCACGATTTGCTATGCTTTACTTTCTTGAAAGCACAAATCTCCACTACTCTAGGAGCAATGTAACTGTGAGTAGAACCAGGGCAATTCAAAATAGAAACATATTGCTCAACAATCTTACCTGCAACTTCAACCATAGTTGACTGGTGATCTGCCTGTCGGTCCTCTAGTGCTACATAGATTCTAGGGACGACCCTCGCTACTTGACCCACTATTTTTGCCTCTTGAATTTTGTAAGCTATCCTTGCATTCTCATTCTCAAGTGGACAATTCCTGCGTATGTGGGGTCCTCCACATTTCCAACATTGGAGTGGTGCTCTGTTCTGTTGTGGATCTCTTGGCTCTTCTCCCACCACTCTAGCTGGCTACTTCTCAACTTGGGATGGTTGCTTTTGTTGATTCCTGAAGTTAGAAGGTTTCAAACCTTTTTTCCTTTGGTCATAATTCTCATTCTTCTTGTCCTTCCATGTCTTATGATAATCAGGTTTTCCTTTACTTTGCTCATAGCAATACTTAGCTTTCCTTATCGCTTCTTCCATATTTGTAGGTTCATAAAACTTAGTTATGTCTTTGTAAGACTAAGGAAATCCACTCAGAAAATGATGGATTTTCACCTTCTCATCTTTGATGTACCTCACATACCTCAACAATTCCAAGAAATTATTTGCATACTCTTCCATGGTCTGCTGTCCCAATCTCAGCTCATGGAACTCTTTGATCTTATCATCATAGTACCTGTGAGAGAGGTACTTCTGCTTGAAATCCTTCTTGAACTTTTTCCACACAATCTTCCTTTCATTAATCTTCTTCACCTGCATGAAGTGCTCCCACCATATGGATTCCCTTCCAATCAAATTGAAGATGACTACTCTAGCTTTCATATTTCCTGAATAGTCTTGGACTTGGAAATATTTCCTCATCCCAAGAATCCAAGCTTCATCTTCTTGACCATTCTTTATCTCACCATTGAAGGTAGGAGGCCTTGCCTTCTTAAATTCATCACATGAACGGTTTTGGTAGCGCCTCTTTCTCTTATTCTCGCGAGAAGACGAACTTGAAACACTCGTGGATCCTTCAGAGTCAGATGACCCACTAGGATATCTCTTTCTTCTTCTAGCAGTGCTCTTACTTCCTTCTGGTCCCACTGTCCAGTCCCCAGAGTTCATCCTCCTTTGAATGTCTGTCAAAATTTGCAGCATGGTTGCATTTAGTTGATTCTGCTCCTCCAGAGCCTTAACCAATATTTCATTATCTTCCCTGTGACTTTACATATCCACCCTTAGGCTTCTCATGGTGGCGGAAAAATCTGGAGGAGTACCTTGAAACCTCCTCCCATTAGACTCTATCTCAGAATTTCCAATTCAGACATTCCCCCCCATAGCATCTTCCTCGTATTCATTGGGGTTTTGTGCATCATCGCACATGTCGGTTCTCATGGCTCGGCCAAACCAACTTTACCGAACTGCACTATCTGGAATGTTATCCTTTGCGGGTGACTATAATTTTGCAAAATGTGTTAATAAACAAAATTTTTAGCCGCATAATAAAATCAGAACTAAAAACCACTTACCAATAGCTCTATTAAGTGTTCAACTTGGCCCATCAAGGCCCAATGCTGCAACCTGCAGCTCTGATACCACACTGTCACATCCCCTCCCGTCCATTGGTTTTGACCCCATTTGCTTTAAATATATATGATGTAAATATTGTATGGAATCATGGAAAGGAGCTCAAGGCCAAGGCCTTGCCATTGATTGATTTTTTGTGTATAGGTGATCAAGGTTGATGCCTACGGTTTGTAGTGCTAATTCAAGCACAATATATAGTTTTTGACATCATATAAATATGTAATTTAATTAAAAACCCACAACCAGCTATGTCAATGCAACAAATAATGAGATGGGGGCATGATTTCCTAAGGAACATGGAGGGGGGATGTTTAACCTTGAGCCTTTGGGGAAACCCCATGTGTCAAAAGGGAACACCCAAAAATGTATGCCCATTCCCCTGATGCATTCACGTTTTCATATTCCCTCACGTTTTGGAGAGCGAGGGACGTTTTGATCATCCATCCTTCACGTTTTTAGTTTTTTTTGCTCGTTGTGCATGCCCAATCCATCATGGGGATCTCACTGAAACATTGTGGTCCATTCTGATCATTCTTTATTCAATTATGTGCATGTGCATGGGTTGTTCATCTATTTTTTCAATCCTCAATGTTGTTGTTCAATGGTCTCCTCTGTCACAGAGTGAGTGGAAGCCTATTTTGTTGTGTTGACATTGCGGTTTACTGTGTATACATATTTTTGCCTTGGTTTGAACTGGTTTGGAGTGGAATTGGATTTGAACTAGTTTGATAAACCTAGTGTAGGAAGGAACCTCACAAATAGATCTAGAGGGGCTGGTTTTCTTCTTTGCACACCCTAAAAAACACTGGAATGGAAGGAATATATTGAGGGACTGTGTAGCAGAGAAGGGGATGCTTCCTTGTGTTGGGTGTTTAGATGTTTTAGGAGCCAATCCCAATCTAGTGCAGGTGTCCATAGCTTGGTGGTTGATCTCACTAGCTTATCAGTTAAATTTTTCTAGCTCCTTTGCAGCCTGATAAACCGATATGTTAGTTGGCTTGGTTGGTCCTTAATGTGAATGTTGGCTTGGCTAATTAGCTTGATAAACCTAGCAGTATATTGGCCTGTTTGTTTGCATCTTGATAAACCCAACCATGTTGGCTTGGCTGAGTTTGGTTGTATTATTGGCTATGTGTGAGCCTACTAGTGTTCCTTATTCCTTGTGGGAATCATGCCCAGCTCGGGGGTGGCAGTGCTGTTGAGAGATTGATGAGCGCACTATCCTATGGTTGGGTGGAACGTTGCAGTGGCGTAGCTGGTTGCGGAACAAAATTCTTTCAAAGATAAGTATCTCTGTGTTAATCTCTGCAATTGTAATTGCTTAATGAAATATGATGAACATGCCTAATGTGTTGAGTTGATGAACTGCTTCCGCTATATAATTGCAATTTTATGCATCTGCGTATGTTTCTTTCAATGCATTTCCAAATTACGTTATGGGACTTAGATTTCCGGATTGGTGATGGCCTCAGGGATCAAATCTGTCCAAGACTTCTGTTAATAGGTTAAATATTCTTTCCGCAAATCTCCTTTTCGTAACTTGCAGGATGCGAGATGCAAAAACGTCCTTCTGTAAATTTTGTTCCCCGCATATTTTCCTTCCACAACTCTCCTTTCCACATGCGGGATGCGGGATGCGGAAACGTCCTTCTGTAAATTCTATTCCCCACAGATTTTTCTTCCGCAACTCTCCTTTCTGCATGCAGGATGCGGGATGCGACTTCACAATCTTTATTTCCGCAACTAATTATTTCCGTAACGGTCTATTCCGCATGTGGGATGCGGGACCGCAATTTCCATATTTCCTCGATTCCACAGACTCAAGTTTTATGTACCGTTGTTTCTTGTGGGTTGCTTCTCAGTCGTTGATCCGTTTCCAGATGTGGAACAGATTGTGACCGTCGATTTTCGTCGCAATTTTTTTCTCTGTCGTTCAATCTCCTCTGAGATTTTTTATTCGTAGATCGTCGGATTGAGCACTAACAGAATCAATTTCTCTGTTATTGGGAAGTAAGAGAATTTACACAGAGTTGAATAGATTGAACTTTGAGTTGGATGCTCCTGCATCGGTTAGATAGTGGTAATGATTGTGTTCCCTCTCTAGTGGACGGGAGGGAACGTGATAGACTCCAACTTCATCACGGATGAATCTATTGGCGACCTCACTGGTTTGGAATGGACAAGATTCTTGATTAGAGGTATTCATTTTGAGATTTCTAAAATATTTATGGTTTTCCGAACCCCGTGCTTGATAGAGAAGTATGGGAACATTGCCTACGAGATTTGGGGGAAAAATCATGATCATCCTGGCGAACATCTGTTGGATTTTCATGAGTGTATGCATAAGCTAAATATTGACCATGGGGATTTTCTTATTAAAATGTTTAGATTTTATTTGGAAAGGCATGCTCGTGAGTGGTGTAGAACCCTTCCTTTTGTTGGCATTCATTCACTGAAAGACTTCAATTATGCATTTAATAATTATTTCAAAATGAGGTATTCAACTAATCTTATTTATGAATAATGTTGTATGGATTTCATATTTTTTTACAAAAATATGCTAATCATGAATATCAGGATGATTGTGATAGAAAAACCATAGATGCATTTGTCATTGATCCAAATGTTTCTAGTAGTAGTCATGAGTATGATGCAATTGTTGTCCCAAATGTTAATGAAGATCAAGCTTCCCATGAGCCATGTTTCTTCCAATATCATAATCAAACTGAGAATTCTGAGTTTCAAGATGTAGAAATATCTAAGGATCAGCTTCTTGTTTATGATGAGTGCCAAAATAATTTAGAGCAAAATTCTGTTTCAGCGCCCATGGAAGTTTTCGACAGTGAAAATGTGTATGATGAATATGAGTCAAACTCTTTGGAAATAAGTGAAGGAGATGGAAAGGAGTTAAAAGATAATATTGAAGAGATTTCTTCTTCATTAGTTGTTGATCAACAATTAGCAAAAATCAGCATTCTTGTAGCTACCATTATTGAATCAGGATTAGTAGAAGACATTACACAAAATGTGAATGAGATAATACCTGTCAAAATAGTTGAAAATTGGAAAGATATGGGAGGTAATTCTCATTTTACTTGTTTTTCATTTTTAACATTTCAAGAACAATTGTTTGATGTTATAAACAAAGAAAATATCTCACAGGAGAATATTATTTTAAAGAAATATAAGGAGTTAAATTTTAGTAATTTTCATGACCATGTAGCCATTTACATGGAGCTAGTATTTTCGAAGGTTTCAAGTATGGTCCGTTTTGGTATATCACCCATTTGTGGATGTAAATACAAACTATCCATGAAAGTTTTATTGCACAAACATTATTTTTTTATGCTTACTTCATAGAATGCAAAGAAGAAGGTCATTTTGTTAGACACATGTTAACTTGGATGCATTGGAAATTTGGTTAAATATGAAGAAAATAATTTCATTTGGTCAATGTACATAGCATACATAAATAAGCTCATCTCAAGAGCATTCAATTCCTTTTAACCTTAAACAGTAGATCAATTATTTGGTTTTCAGTATGAAATTGGATTACAGTAGAGGCAACATGAATTCAATTTACAGTATAGTGGGTTTTCTTCAGCAGTTTCTATTTCAGATTGACTTAGTGTGTACTAGTTCTGCATGAATAAAGAATGCAAACCAATGGAGACAAAACACTGGTGCTTCGTTTTGTTCAATTGTATAGCATAGTCTTTTAAGAGCGGAGCAAGTTTTAATTTGTGGTTTGTAGATGTCAGATATTGTACATGAGAAGGCACTTGGTTCACATGTTCTTGGATCCCCGCAGGGAGAAATCCATCCCTAGTCAGAGCCATATATTGGTACCAAAATCTGACCCATTACAATTCTTAGTTTCTAGCAGGGCACATGCAATGAGGGATCTCAGTTCTCGCTATCGGAATGGCCAAAGCCATAAGTTTTGGTGTCAACCTAGTCATTTTCTTATCGCCTCCAACCTTTATCTTGGATAAAACTCCAAGTGCACTACCAAATAACAATAAAATAAATCTATCCCAAGTATCAATGAGAATAATTTAGATATGTTATGGTTGATGGTTGCTAATGAAGAATGGATTATAGGAGATATACCAGCTACACAATCAATTTTTCTAGAAGTGATGCCATCGCTAGTCGATAGCAATGTTTTAAATAGACAGTTTATACTGAGATATTTTAATTGACTTCCTTGAGAAAACAATGCTTATCATTTTAATGGAAATTTTACTAATCGAGGATCGTTTTAAGATCAATTCATACTTGTACTATTTGTTTTCAAATACCCTGTCAAAAGCACACACCAAAAGAGGATTCACAAGAAAATGGTCATCCAATTAATGAAGTCCCGAGCACGAGTTCAAGTTACATGGATTGCCAAAGGTAGAGCTCACAAGCCAACAAGGACTCCTTAGCATTTCCAAAGGCTTGTTATGTTTCTTTATGGGCCATAAAGAACATAGGAAGACAAATTTTGCATGTTTATCACCGCCAACGCACTAAAATAAGTGCCATCAAGCAATCACCATAGGTACCAAGCGCTAAGTGTTGACAAAGAGGTATCCATGGAAGGGCTTATTTATCATCTGTCACAAATGAATGCCCAAAATTGTCCAAGTAATATGGTCAGTGTCCAAATGTGAACGTATCTCTATAATGCACACAATTTTCAACTACCAATTCATAAGGAAAAGTGCCAAATTCCAAGCGTTGGAAGCATTCATGAACAACCATCTATGAGAAGATACACCACAAGAGTTTTCAAAGAAAAGTTGAAGTTCATAGAGACCACAATATGGAGACCTAAGTTCATAGATAACACATATTAAAGTTAGATTTGAGGCTAATACAAACTTGTTAGAAAATCATGAGAGATAACTTCTTGGCCATACATCCTAGGCCTCACATATTGGTTGGCATAATCTTCACGGGAGACCTACCTTGGGGATAGTTCCTGCTTTACGGATCCTGGAAAGGGAATGTTTCCTACCTTGACTGATTTTCTACATGTATTTTTCTTGTGCATGATTTAGTTAATACTTTTGGCCTACTTTCGCAATCCCATATCCCTTAATGAAATCCATACTCGTAACCCAATGCCCCAAAGGCTCTGGACATCTATGGGTTCAATGATGAACTTAAAAAATTAGGCTCCCTGCGACTAGTGTTTGAGTTTTTTTCGACCAAGGAGACCTTAGGGAAGCTCACAAACTACAATGAAAGGGATCAACATCACATTACATAAACAGAAAGAAATAATTATCGAAAATATACCCGTCTATCAAATTTCCACAATTTGTTGTCATCTTAGGCTTAAGACTCACAACAAATGAATCTACCCGAACAATTTCACAAAAACTAGGAATATACAGTACAAAGATATTACCTGAAGTGTTTTTGATCTATTGAAATATTAGACCACATGGACACCATTCTATCCCACTGAGATGTTTTCAAATCCATATCGATGAAGAGACTAGCCTCACAGTTCTAGATAGTCTCTTGTGCTTGGGAGTCTAAAAAATAGAGGGATAGATACATCTATGACTAGTAAATCATTTTTCTTCTCAACCTCACCACTTGGAAATAAAATAAGTATTTCTTCTTTATTTATAACACCTGACACCAATGACTTGACATGATCCACAACTTGTTGAGGGTTATGAATTCGATCTTTGTTGACCTCCCTTGAGATCAACTCGCGCCCCCATTAAAATTATTGTTTGTGAAACTTGAGGTCAGATTCATTAACCACATGCCCTACTTTGTGATGCATGCCACAATGAAATGGGATATTGAAATAGTCCAAAACTTGCAGGTAGGATCGGTCCCCTGACACAAAATTTATTTTTTCAAAGAGTCTCTGTTGAAGGTTTATTTTGACCAAAATTCGTGTCACCGAATGAGAAAAGATAAGTTTATAGATTTCATCAACCACACTAAAATTACCGAGTGCTTATCCTACAATCTAAAGGTTGTGTCCGTCCAAAACTCAAACAAAAAATTGGGAAGCTTAATCTACACATGGTAGGTAGTCTCCAACTCCTCCATGGAGACTAGCTAGTCTCCACCTCCTCCCTGAAAATTTTAGGGGTGAAACTTCACCCATGGGAGAAATAATAGTTTTAAATTTTAAGGGATATTTTTTTTATTATATAGAAATGTTTTAAACTATTTTAAAATAGTTTGCCTAAAATTAAATATTTTTTTAATATGTAAAATATTTTACCCATCCAAAAATATAAAGGAAATCAGTGGAATAAATTTTTGCATTCCATAATTCAATGGATACTCCATTTTTACCCCAATTCATTGGAATCACGATTTTATTAAGAGTAGTTTGTTCGTCTAATATTTCATTAAAATGTGATTAAAGGTAACCTTTATTCAGTAAATAAAGAGTTGGTTGTTTGTGGGCCCATGGTTTTGGGTGATCCATGGTATTTTTCTATGGTTCCAATAACCCATGGTATATTGCATGTGATAAAGTATATTTAAAGACTTGAGGAACTCCCTCGTATTTAGAAGATCTATTTTTTTCTTAAGATAATTAGAGTAAATTCTACGAAAAAAAATACTTTCAATTTCCATATTAAGAGTCCTTTTTATTATTTTAGTATATTATTAGAATAGTTACCAATCCAATTTTAAGATTAGGGCGTGGATCATTTTTTCTTAACAAATGATTAATATTTATTATGCCTTCCTTTGGAAGTATTAATTGAAATCAACCACATCTCAAACTTTAATGACGTTATATTAATCAACATAATTAAAACAATCTTCCAAAGTTAAACTTTGGTATTTATTTATTTTTATTTTTAAATAAACTATTTATCTTTTATTTGATTCGCTGCAAATGTGATATGATTTTGAAGTGACTAATTTAGATGTTATTCCATTGGTTGTATTCATCTGCCACCTAACAAGGCGTGCCACCTAATTTAGATGTTATTCCTTCGTTGCAGGCATGCATTCAAATTTTTTATCAAATAATTTTGTAAACTTTTATTTCCTCATCCTTGCGTCTCCATGGAAATTTTGTAGATTTCTAGCTAGGCAAAATAGTTTCTTATGATCAGTCATAATTTGTGTCATTTTGATAACTTCGGTTATCCTATTACATTTAAAAATTTAGTGTAATGGAGAAGAATACAATTGGCGATCAAGATGGAAAAACATAATTGGGATAATATCTCTCTTTATATGAAAGTATGAAGTTCAATATTTTATTTTTGATTTGCTAATAGAAAAAATAACTTTACCCAAAAGAAATAAAAAGTGTATGTCGTTAAGTAGACTTACCTATAGAGATTCTAAAAAATCTTCTACATCAAGGCTTTTATGTGTCTAACGTTAGCAAGGCCTCAGGGTTGTCTACAACGTCATTATAATGATGTCATCTTCTCAAGTTCTCGAGAGAAAAGTTGTGTTTTTCGTACTTGTCATTGCTATTTCCTTCTTAAGGTCATATAGACCGAAGTTGGTCTCGGTGGACCATCATCATCATCATCATCATCATCGTCATCGTCGTTGTCGTCATCATCATCATCACCAATTTAAATACTTTCCATGAGGAAGCTTTATTATAAAATTGGAATTGCTAATACATGCTTTTAAATTTTCCCCTACACAACACTGAATGGCTAACCTTACTGTCACCCTAGAAACTTGTTCTAAATGCACATCCAAACTGTTTTTTATTAACACTTTACGAAACATAACATCAAGGTTGTACCTTCCATGTATATTTATTTAAACTTGGTGCAATCAAATCAATTAATGAATTTAACTTGTTATGTTATATATATAAAAACTTGGTGCAACCAAATAAATTAATGAATTTAACTTGTTTTAAATAAATATATTTTGTTTAATTAACATTATATAATGTGTACATTAGTTTAACTTATATATAACATTATGGATAGCATTGATTTAATTTAGAATCAATATTTTTTAATTTAAATTTGAAATTAATATAATTTTAAAATTAATATTTTCTTTAATTATCATGACAAATTCTTAAATCAAATCAAAATTATTATTAACTATTATAAAATTTATTTAATATAATATTTTTAAAATAAAATTATTTATAAACATTAATATAAAATTATAATTTATAATAAATATTAATATAAAATTACAATTCATCATATTTTTCTAAAATTTTAATTAAAGTTTAAATCAAAACATATAAATTTTAATAATAATTATTTTGACATAAATAATTTATTTGAATAATTTTAATTTATTAATAATTAATGTTTTTACTTTTTCGCATCAATAGTTTATTTAAATGTTGGAATCCATTTTATAACATCATAATATGAGAAATGATATTGATATATTTCAAAAGCGTTTGGAAAATTTTCAATGTGAGATAATAAAGAACATTAAAACAAAATGGTAGTATATATTGTTAGGTTCATTATGTTTACCAAAAATTGCTTATAAGATTATGAAGGGATATGTAAGCATCAAATCAATGATAGAGTTATAAATGGCTATGTATGCCTATAAAGGCTATCTAGGCCTTATTTTACTCTAAGTCATATACATCCCTTCATAGGTTTATGGGTGATTTTTGGTAAAGAGTAAACACTCAACTATAAACAATTGAATCAATTTAACGATTTAAAACTTTCATGTTTAAAAAAATCAAAATCAAATTAATAGAATTTTATAAAAACAAAATATTTGTCTTCCAACCATCCTAATACACTAACTCCCTAAATCTAGGTCAAACAAGAACCAGTAACATATTATTGTAAACCCCCCAACACCTAACCCATTATCCCCTAAACCATAAACTCATTATTCACCCACCAACTGACACGCTAATGTACCTTAACTAAAATGCCATTAACCCCCCCCAACAACTATAATTGATTGTAGTTGAACATGGAAGACTATGATCCAATATAGTTATTTGTGATTGACTCTACTAACCCACTAATACCTAGCCCGCTAACCCATATATCCTTTAAGAATTATTCAACTAATCCCTTATACTACAAAATAATCTATCTAAACGAACATGTTTAAAGTTGTATTGAATATATCAAGTGTATCATAAGAAACACTATAACTATATCTATTTCAACAACTAAATAATTTAAAACATGTTAGCTTATTCATTTTACCAATGATTTAGTGGTATGAGCTATTCTTTTCACTATTTTTAAGAAGTGGCTACTAAGAGCTTGGATGACTTTTTCTAAAAAAGACAAGTATTGAGCACTTTTGTTGTTCTGTTAGGGGGCATGTATTAAACAACTATGTTGCTAATTTCACCTGTATTATTAGTTATATTAATATAATCTTATTATGTTATTATATTAATTATATTAATATAATCTTATTTTATATTATTTATTTTATATAGATATTTTTATATTAATAAAATAGATATTCCTTTTCGATCATTATTTTTTTATAATCTATATTGTATATTTAAAGTATTTTAAATTATTTTTATAGTTTTAACTATATAAAACAAATTTCCATGTGGTTCACATCCTCGAGAATATTGGTGGAGGATCGCTACATCCACCGTAATAATTCTAAGAGACCCACCTGAAGGGGACTCCCCTATTGACTCCAGTTTTGGGAGCCTAACCTGAAGGACCCAAAGATTTAGATTAGTGAGAATTGAACCTCCGACCTCAATATCAAATAGTCTTTGGAATCGAACTCAAACCAACTTAGATACCCCTCAATGCTTATTTTAATTATATAAATAAAATAGTGCACTCTCTAATTATATTCATATTTAATATTTATTTTCATAATCATTTCATTTCTCTAAATGTAGGAAAAAGGAATGTCATTAAATGGCATATATGTCAACCATATTATTAATTAATATGGTTGTGACATTCACTTGTATGTTGAGAATAAAGACTAAATACACTCGCCATCTTACATTGATTGACATTGTATAATTATATACCAATTTGGATATAAAGTTGTTGGTACATATCATCTAACTTTTGTGTGAGTTTAACAAACTCTTCGTTGTTTATTGTCATTGAAAAAACGTGTATTCAGACAAAGGACGTTCCATTAAAATACGTATTCATAGGTATTAAACATGGATTCCATTCCTTGCGATCCCTCTACTAACACATTCTTTTCTCTAACAAAGTGCACTCTTTGATATGCTCAACAATTTTGGCCAAAAAAATTCATTTCTTTCAAAATATGGAGGCATTCATCCCAATTGTTGGAAATGTCTTTGAATCTCTTGAGGACATTTGAGACCACCATAATCCCTATAGAAACCATGTGTGCAGTAACCATAGCATATAGGAGATCATGAACAATTTTCTTGGCATCATTGTGAACGATCTCTTCATGGGTAGCATAAAATAGAAGGAACTATTAGATTCAACATGAGACTTGAATTAGACATATCGATTGAGTAAGTAACTAATGATTGTGAAATCATAGACAGGGTATAACACACACTACACAATTTTTTTTTGGGTTAGAGATGAAATCCTTCACTTTATTGATGTTTTATGATTGGTTCATAAAAAATTAATAAGATAACTTTGGTTGTGGTGATTTTTTCCTATTCTCCTAAAACATAAACATAATTTGAAAAAATCATTCTATTAGCTCTGTCTCATATGATAATATAATATTATTGCACTATAATCTAATATATAATTAAACTTTCGTGAAATTAGAAAAGCAATCCACTTCACCTTGGTGAGTTCCAAAATGTTATATATATGGTTGATAAGGCAATCCAAATTGACATCCACTTTTTCTACTTCAAATGCATTCATATATTGCGCATGGCATCAAGATATTGAACATTGGAACAATAGGCACCACCTGAAGGAGGCTCATGGGTTATGGAATCATTTTACTTTACAACAACTAGAATGGTAGAAGAAGAGGTGTCTTCCACTAAAGTAGCAGTGATGACATAATCATCGTAAGAAATGGAGAGATGAGGAGGAGACGATAGAGAAGTTTCAGGGTAACATTGCATTAGAGAAGCAACAGTCACATTATCATTTGGAGGAACATACATTTATTCTCTCTTGGAGGTCATAGCAGTTATAGATTTTTTGGTATTAGTGTTCGTAGAATAAGGTTGTGCATCATGTGATGGAGGAAAGGTGGTTTCTTGTATAAAGAAGGAAAACATGAGAACTAGAATAAGGTTGAATAGAAACACCAACATTTCTCTGACATTGTTAAAGAATGGAACCCCTCATCGAGAAAGGAAATATGGAGATGGGCATCAATGAAAAGTTTGGATATTCAAAACATAATGACAAGGATATGAAGATAAAGTCCAATAGGTAATCACATAGTATCACTAACTACAAAGATTCACAACCATTCGAAGCATTGAAAACTTAATATCAAACTAGAGGACGATAATTTCATGCATTATATTGACATAGTTGTATCCAAGTAAACATCTACACTTAAATACAAAGTGTCAAGGTAGGCTAAAGGGAAATATTTATAGTTGTGACTGTTTATATATATAGAAGATTATGCGAAACATAACATGCATGCACAATTTTCATATGTGAAGGACAAATTATTTACTATCAAATTAGATTACTCCTATTGCACACAATGAAAAGGGGTTGAATTGCACACTAAAAAATATATAATAAATGCATGATACTAGGGTCTTTTCAACAAATCCTCTCTATGATTTTCTCATAGACAAGAAATCCATCGTTGGAGAATCTAACTCACGGTTATTGTTGTAAGTGAATGTTTGACTTGTTGAGTAGGTAAAAAAATGATGGCTATCAGGAGATGTAATAAACACATGCTTTATCTAGAATAATATATTATTTTTCTATATTAATTGATATGAAAATAGGTGGTTGTAGATGATAAGGGAACTATCCAAATTTATAAACACTATCCCATGATGTGTATTGAGAGACAATGATATATTAAATAGATCAATGAATAAAATCAATTCAAGAATGTATAAATACCCTTGATAATGAATAAAAAATATATCAATATAGATATTTGTGTGTTTACTCTCTTTGTGATAGTGTATCACACCTCTCTGATATATGTCCTCCCACAAAGTCTACTTTTACAAGGTTTTATATTTCGGTAAAAATTCATCACAAACTTACAAGATATATAATTTTATGAAAGGTTTGTTAAATAATTATATATATATATAGTTAGTTAGTTAGTTAGTTAGTTAGTTAGTTCATAAAATAGACTTCACACTTTTCCATTTATCATGGGGATTCACTCATTTATTATACATATAATTTTAGGGGGGGCAGGGGGGAGGGGTTCTTAAAATTTTCCCTAGTTATCCCACATGCATCATGAAGTAAAATTATATTATTACCATTCTTTATACAAGAGAGGTAGAAAATATTTAACCTGCACGTATTATGGGATGTGATCTTCCATACCTCTAGCATATATAATAGAGGTGAAGGAGACTCATTCGATTAACATGAAATTCCAATGTTGTGACATGAAGTCAAGATGTAATGTGATGTGATGTTTATGTGGGTGCTCAAGATTGTAAGACTGAAAGTCTCCTAAAGAATAAATAGATAAAACCTTCTATGGATGTTTCCCCATTTGGGGTTTTACCACGTAAATTAGACCCTCTCTTTTGTGTTTCCTTTCTTGCATATTCTATTGATTCTTTGTTGACATGAGATTAAACTAGTAATATTCTAATTATCTATTGAATATGTGCATGAGTGGGATCAATAATTTATAAAATAATGGAATTATGGTGATTCAAATAAGCTTTTGTCGAATTTTGCTACTTCATGTGGTTCCACCATTGACCCACTTGACCAATTGTATCGTTATGCTACATAACAAGAATCTTGATAGATATTTTTCATATTTTATTACCTATGTTTGTATTTTTCATCATTTCTTTCCAAGAAAAAAATAATATTTTATATTACAGTAAAAATTGAAAGTACTTTCTTTAGGCGCCAAGAACATTCATAAGAAGTTAGCCTCCCAATTGTTCAAACATTTGACTTTTCCCAAGTCATCTTTAAATGGATGTTGAAGAGACTTCAAAATGCAAACTAACCATTAAGTTAAAAGTATCGCAACCACATATGTACAATCTTAAAACATTAGCACTACTTTAACTATCTAAAACATGACTTGCAACCTTAGTAACTGAGAAACCATCATCAAATTATTTGGATATAAAGATGTTGATTTCTAATCCCAATGCCTCTTTTTAGAGAGAATCTTCCACTTCATTTTCCTCTCAAAATTCATGCAAAAAACTTACAATTTGAAATAATTGATGGATATCTTTTAGCTAGCGAGCAATATACATAAGGACAAGATCACGGATTTGTTAATGTCAAGTCACCAAACATTTTCATGGTGAAAATATTTCTATACAAAGCACACATTAGAAGGAAGAATAAAACTTTAAGTTCTCCTTGGTTGTTCAATCCAGAGCCAAGATTTTTTTCCAGTTATGAAATGTGATTCTGATAGGAAGAGTTGAATCAAAGACTGCAAATAGAATTCTCTCCTTGGCACACACCATGTCCCTGCTTATGATCATTTCTTTTGGAATCTGAGATTCCTTTATCTTGGGAATGGTCTTGTAGGATTCTAGAAAAGCCAATATTTGCAGTGATACCTTTATCTAAGGGGATGGATGATATGAAAATAAGATTTCATTCCTTATGAACTAGATCCCCAAAATCACCATACTAATAGGTATAGATCACAATCCTCACAACTTGCTTCAATCAAAGAAGAACTTAAAAATATCCTCTATTTATGAATTTGATTATAATGACACTTTGGAAAGTTGCATCTCAATATCATGAAGTGGAACTATAAAAATAGATGAACATTTGTTTCCTTACCTCTATGATAGAGGCAACATAGCCTCGACCCTTGTCTCCCCATCAACTGAATCTGATCTCATGTTTGAATTCAATTCTTCATAACTAGCAGGAAGTGAAATAATATCTTAACGAGAACCTTTGTTTTCTATATCTTACAGGTACACTATCTTACCTCATAATTGTCTTGATCCTAACAAATTAGATATCCCAATTTCGTAGAGTAAACCCCACTTGAGTCATGGTGATTCCACAGCACCTCATCTGCATCTTCCCTGTTGTGGATATGGTCCTTTCTCAATTAATTAAGTAAAATGTTCCATGTTTGCATCCAATCTCCAACATAACCCATATCGTGGGAAGTTAACCATTCTTGGACAAAAGGATCTGAATCACATGGCTTTGAAATCTTGTTTAGGGTGCACTTACTAAAAACACAAATATGTTGGGCCAAATCTATAAAATGAAAAAAACACCATCACCACACCCACTCTCACTTGGGTCCCCAAACCCACTTTCATAACTAGTTGATTACCAAGGGTAGGGAACATTAAAGTGGGTGCTTTCCACTAATTCAAAAAATTCTAGAAATTCTTTCGACCTTGTCGGACCCAATCCATAACAAAAGAAGTAGATATCTAGTTGACAATGAGTAATCTTCTCCAAAGGATATTTCGTCACATGAAGGTCCAAACTAATATGGTTGTTCGTTCTTCACTGAACAAAAGATATTTTTAATGCCCTAACCACCTTTGTCCTTAGGCTTTGCAATCACCTTCCAATTCACCATATGCAAGTCTAGATAGTCGCTAGATATTTCTAAAGATAATTGAAGCTTAAATTCATGATTCTATCAAGGGATCCCTTTGGCATATGCACCAACAAGTGATACAAAATTGGTATGGCCTCTACGACTTATTTAATGAGCACTAGACACCACCTCTTGAGATCCAGTGGTTGCACCAGAAGTTGATCCATTTTTTTTAAAGTTTTTCCTCAATCCATCTTCAATCTATTGCCCCAAGTTATTGAGTTTCAAATGGAACCCTGGATATTTAAAATGGTCCTTCATTCACGTCAAAAGCAAGGAAAAAATCTTAGTCATGCTAACTTAGATTTTATCATCGATCGTGAGAAAGATGACAACATATTTGTTTAAGTTCACCTTGATTCCGGTAGCAAAGAAAAAAAGAGCCAAAACCTATTTATATTGTTTATACTCATACGTGGAAAAAAAATAAGAATAGTATAATGTCATCCACAAATAAGGGATGCAATATAGATTCATTAAAAGATAGTGTTAGAGGTTGTGAACTTGGTTTTGTATTGTTATTTTTTATTCATACTCTTGAATATAAAAATAGCAGTCTTTTCCCTTGGGTGAAAAAAAATGGATGCAATAGAAATTAAAATATCCCAACTCTCAAACCCTAAATTTTATGTTGGTGGTTTGCCTCTTGGATGGCTTGTATGAGCACTTTAGCTAACAATAAAAATAGATAGGGAGAAAGAGGACATTCCTATCACAAATCCACGATAGGAATTGAATAAATTTTAACATAATCCATTAATGAGGATGACATAGGAGGCTGATGTAACACATGCCATAGTCCACTTGACCATTAGAAGGCTAAACCCTATATGTATCAATAAAAGTCTCAAGTATAGCCATGAAACTCGATCATAGGCCTTTGATAAGTTGATTTTTATCATAGCAATAGGGATGTGATTTATGTTTATAGAATGCACCCCTTCTTGAACTATATCAATATCCTCATGGATAAGATGGCCCTTTAAGAACCCAAAATGATCCATAGAAACTATATTGGATAAGATAAACTTGATTATTTCCGCAATTTACTTGCTACCCAAACCTCGTCAACAATTCATAGAAGGCATTCCCCTACTTAATTGAAGAAGGCACTATAAATATCTTTGGACTCCTCTTCCCCAAGCCGCAAGTGATCCCCACCACACGAATTGACAAAAATCAAATCTTTTGATAACGTTTATTTGGATTAGTTGACTAGTTGTACACACTCCATCTTGATACCTCATTGCATTACACAACACATTAGAACAAAACCAATCAGAGTTTGTGTAGAAACCCTAGCCTTGCTGTGAAAAACCTAACTTCGCCAGGGCCTGAAAACCGTAACCCCTCTCCAATTTTCCGTCTGTACCTCTTTTATATTTTTCATTATATGTGAGTAGAGAATATAAATAACATTTCATCATATATGAATGGAGAACATAAAAACATCATATTCATATTTTCATGTGGTGTGGTTTATAGCAAGGTGAACTATGTAAAATATCTTCTTGGCCCAAAGGGGTTGGGTCCAATGGTAAAAAATGAAGAGTTTTTCACTAGTGGGAAAGGTTTTAAATTCTTGTGAGGTCCTAGCATGAATCCATGTGATCACCTTGAGGTATTGGTTGAACAAGTGGTTGCACCCACAGAGATTGTATTAGAAGATCTCGTAACACGTGGGCACATAAGTGGATCAAAGCCCACCCCCATATCCTTCAAAACTTAAACCCCCCCAATGAGACATTGGCTCTCTATGATAAGGCTAGAGGGGTAAACGTCAAGCTTTTCTTGCGGGCTATTGGATATACTCTTGGTTTATAGTGGCAACCATCTGGAATTAAAACTAGGCCTTACCGAGGTAATCCCAACGAGTTACTAATTTCCCATAGTTTTTAATAGTTATAAATACATTTGAATTTATTTGTCAAAAGTCACATTAATGGTGTGTAATATAGAAGTAAATGCTACATTTATGGGAGTATGGTGATAGATCACTCTATGTAAAGCCTCGCATAAGAAATTAAAAATAGATAAAGATATGGAGGCGAAAAGAAAAAAGAATTCACATTATGGTATTCGCACTCTGGCCCGAGAAGCACGGCTATTCTTCCTTCTAGCGCTTCTTCTTCCATTCTCTAACCCATGTGGGAAGCCAATAACGCCACATCCTCGCAGATATTATTTTCGCCATCCAGGTTCTTGGACAATCCCGCAGAGTACAACCAAAAACTTGCTACGATTCTCCTCTTCGATTCCTTTTTTATTCTTTTCCATGGCATCCTCGTGCCTTTCGTGGATCGATTCGACCTCCCACTCTACTCTCGTCCAATTAATAATTCCATGTGTTTTGGAATGTTAAATCTTCTCTTCTCAAGGCTAATAACAAATTCGAGCCGCTCATATTTCTCGTGCTCTATTCATAAGAATAATAATAAATTATTTCTCTTCATTCGTTTCTTTCCAATAATAACATATTCTCCTTCACGTTCCCTTTATTGTTCATTGCAGTGAGAGTGTTTACCTCCATTCCACATAAATTTTACATACAACAACAAAAACATTTCACATAAATTTTACATGCAACAACAAAACCCTTCATAATCATAATGGTGTTGGTGTCAAATTAGCTTAGTTTATGTTATTTCATTACATGTTTTAAAATGTTTCTATTTCAAGACCATAATGAATATATGAGCCATCTCTTCTTTTATCCCACTACAAGGCACAATTTGCAAATTTTTTTTGAGGGCTTCCGTTGTTGGTGATACACTTGGATGTTTTCTCCCCACTATGGCTTTGACTTGTAAATTTTATTGACCACTTCATCAACATCCTTATGCAACTTGAATTCATTCTCCAAAATTTCCCAGAGGTGCCTCCAAATTTTTGGTGAAGTCCATCTTAGTGAACTCCTCCTTCTAGCCATTGGCACTATCCCATAGTATAACGAGAAACGACTATGTTCAATGTTTTGGTTCATGAAGGAATGTAAATTTTGTGCTCTCACAACCAATTTTCTTGTCATTTAGATGGTCTATTGTCGAACATGCATTAATCTCTTTACTCAGGCTTCTCTTTATTTACACAACAACATGAAATACATGTCTTTTGGTCTTGTACAATTTGTAGTGCATCCCTATCGAAACTCTCTCGTTTACCACGAAGATCATGACAATCTCTTCCCTTTTATGAGATTCGTCATCTCCATTTGCAATCCATTCCCCTGCGCTTTCTTGAGGACTTAACATAGAGAATATCACACAAACTCCAACTTCACCATTATTCTCACACTCGATTGCATTGTTCATTATGTATAGATCCTCAAAGTGGCACATCACACCGTCGTTGGACTTCCACACCCTACCGTTTATGTTGGGTAGAGTTTGGATGGTTCGAGCTCGTTGATTTGTAGCAAGTCCAAACCTATGTCAATTCAATATCTGTTTCCGTATAGTTTTTCTTTCTCTAGCTTTACAAGTCAAAATAACTTCACAAACTGGAGCTAGTGTCTTCCTCTGCCATCATTATCTCCTTTGATCAGCTACTTGTCATCATTCTACCCAACCAATGCAACACCTCAAACCAGATGATTCCCCTAAAGAAAGGCTTAATCCCAATGAGAATACATACAATATCTCTCGAATTGATCAATGTAGATCAACTTGCTATGCCCAATGGATCAAAAAAATGGGTTAGACATCCAAATAAAAGAACAATTGTGTGGTGAAGAGGTCTCTAGACTTGCAACAATCCCATACCTCTTGGGGTTATTGCGTGCATTAATTCCCACTCAAGATCTCAATACTATAGTACCTCCAAATGTGAGGTTCTTCTGCAAGGACTATACTATTCCACTCTAACTCATGATGCCTCCACTCATGGAGTCCGAAGGCTAAAAAATAATTTGTCTGGCTCGTAGAAATGGCATTCATACCCCTAGTGATCAAATACAGCCTAACATACTCTACCCACAAGACCTATGTTGGAGCAGTTATACTGCTCCCATCAAATCACAGATCTGAAACAATTTTCCTTATCAAGGGAACGATCGTCAAAAATCCAACCACCTCACTCAAGGAAACTTTCCTATTTTCTCGCTCGTTCCCAACAAATTCTATTGTCCAAGTCCTATCCATCTCTCTTAAGTTATACTCGGGGGGAAATCGAGCTTAGGGGAAAAAATATTAATGTCATAAAGTGGGTGTTTGGTGCATTGAACTCAAACCCTAAATCAAATTAGGAGCCATTTTTCATGTGTAACAAGTCAACATTTCCATTCCCAAGCTAAGAAGGCACTAGATCTAGGCTAACTATCCTCATTGAGCAAAATCCATTTCCCTTGGGTACGATTTCCACCACATAGTTAACATTCTTTCGAGCTAACCCTAACATCTAGACCCGTTCAACGTGCATCCCGAAAACATATATCTACCATAGGGGTTCGATCCTCAAAAAGGCATCACAATACTTCACGTAGTCATGGAAAACATGAATCATTAGCATGTTCTATCTTTCAATAATTAATGATAAAATGCGTGGACCCCAAATCATAAACTATACATTACAACAACAATCCAATGCAAGTATGTGACATGATAGAATCGTCCCATTGTACTAACCAGCCAAAGGTAAGTATGACTAAAAACATAATAAATCGCATCAAATACCCTTCGATCACAACAACATGCGCTCGATCGATGCACATGTGATCATTACAAATTGATACATATATAGTTGTACCTCCAAATTGATGAAGTAACAAATGATACCTAGGTAACATTGATCACAAGTTATTGTATCCAAAAAAACATTTCATGGTCGATCAATTAGGTAAGAGTAACCATCCAAGATTCTTTGGTGTCTTGCACGTATCATTTTAACATCAGTGAAAATCATAATGTCCACAAACATAATAAGATTCCAAGATGCACTAACTGACAAGAATATCCTCTCCTAGTAAATTAAGTAGAATCTTGCATGGAGTGTTATACCTCCTCGCTCGGTTTCCAAGAAATAAGTGAGGGTAAGGTCTTCTCTTTGAATAGGATTCATATGAGAATTATAAAGTTATGACGGTCGTGATAATAATCTATTCTGGTCAACGAGACAAATAAAAACTATAAGAATATTGTTGATCCACATAAGGGTCTAGGTTAAATCCAATATAGTAATGGTCTTATGTAATAACTAGCATAAAAGGAGAATTATACAACTAAGGTAGAGTGAACTGGGAAATTACATTATCCCATAAAACTAACGACGTCCTCTAAATATAACAATGCCTCATGATGTACATACAAGAACAACAACATTTTTAGAAGTGTTTGATACACACTGATTAACCCCAACTTTGAAAAATGTGTAGAATGGTGTCGATCGACAAATGCGACCGTGCTAGTTGACGACCAACATGCATGGTTGATGACATCTTCTTGTTGACCACAGTGAGTTTGGTTAACCATGGATGGCTACGATTTGTCTTGGTTAACCAAGGTTGAATTTAGTGGGCAATGGTTGCCTTTGGTTTGTTATGGAATGCCATGTTAAACCATCGTTGACCATAGTTGACATAACTAGGAGAACCATGGCCAACCATTGCTATTGTTGATGTATTTGTAACTTCGGAATGTATTCACATATGTATCTTATGTCTTGTACCCCGATGTTTATTCCAGGATGTGTCTGTAATGTAATTGAGTCATGTCATGCCCTGATGTTCCAATCGGGAGGATCTATAATGTCAACAAGTCATGTCAAATCATTGTGGGTAACCCTCCTATTGATCAAGGGTTAAAGTCCCCGCAGTTCCGGGGCACTAGGGTTATTAGACTCACCTAGTGAAGTCGGCCCTAGTTGGGTTTAGTCAAGTCAGGAATTGGTATAAATAGAGAGCTAGCCTCTCTATTTATCACACACTCACTCACACTCAGTTGTAGCGCATAGCTGAGGAAGAAGAAGACAATGGGGCTAGGAAGAAAGAGGTTACTGCTGTTGGGAGATCATCATACTGTTTTGGGTTTTTCTATTTGGTGTTGATTCTATCTCTGAGGAAGATGCGGGGTTTTCTCCATTTATGGTTTCCCTAAGGAAAAACACTGTGTTCATTGTCTCTTGTGTTTGATTGCTGTGCTTGTTATTCTCTCAGTTAAAGATCCTAATATAATGCTAGCTTAATGTTAAAAATCTAACATGGTATCAGAGCTAACCTGAGAAGAAGACACTATGCAGCTGTGGGAACTAGGGCTTCCTATTTTTTGGATCTATCTCCACATATTTTAAGCAAAAGAAGGTTGGAATAACTCTCCTCCCTAGGGCGCATCTTTCTTTCGAAGCAGGATCCAATTCTGAGGTTTTTCAGTTTCGAACCCGACACTGCTGCCGAAAATTAGGGATTTTCACACAAGTGGAATTTTTCAGTGAGCCCAGGCCTGGATTGATCTCCTCCTCAAAATCGAAGTCAGAAATCAAGATCAAAGGATTTGGTTGGACAGAACTCTGGAAAATCCAAACCCTAATCTGCTCCTGAACCAGCACTGCAGAATTTCAGCTCCAAATCCAGATTCGACATCTTGACCTGGTAAGATCTAAATCTTTTGTATTTCCATTTGAGGTTCTCAGTTAAGATGTCTCATCATACCAAGCTTGAGGGAGCTGATAACTTCCGAGCCTGGAAGTATAGGATCTCCTTGGTCCTGGAAGAGAATGAGTTGGACTCCTACATCAATGAGGAGGTTCTAGTTCCAGAGGGAGATGAGGCTAAGGCCTTACACAAGAATAAGTTGGTTATGGCAAAGAGGGTCATTGCTGATTCAATCAAGGATCACCTCATACCAGAGGTGTCCTCCCTAAAGACACCTAAGGCTATGTTTTATGCCCTAACCAAATTGTTTGAAGGAAAGAACATAAACCGGAAGATGACCTTGAGGAACCAATTGAAGAATGTGAAGATCCGGAATGCAGAAATCATCTAGTCTTACTTTACAAAGGTTCCTCAGATCAAGGAAAAATTGGAAGCAGTAGATGAAGAAGTGGAGAATGCAGAGATTGTGATGACCACCTTGAATGGTCTCCCTAGGAAATGGGACTCTTTCATTCAAGGGATCTGTGCCAGAAAGAAGTTAGTCAAGTTCAGCAGACTATGGGAAGAATTCTTTCAAGAAGAAGCTCGGATAGCAGCTCGAGAAGAGAAGATGGCAAGTGAAGATCAAGCTCTCACAATTCAATAACAAGAAAACCAAATCTAGCCATCACAGAAGTAAGTACTCTAATCAAAGGAATAACTTTAGAAAGCCTAGAGATAAGTCTAAGTTCATTTGCTATACATGTGATGAAAGATGACACTTTGCTAGAGATTGTCCTATGAACAAAAGTAGCTCTCACAAGAAGAAGGGAAACAAGAGAAGACATCATGCTCATGCTACAGAGGATGATGAACCTTCCACAAAGAGAAACATGCAAGTCAGTGATGATTCCTCAAGTGATGAAGAATATGTTCTGATTTCCGCTCTCATAGGAGCTATCACACATGGCAACAATGATTGGCTTATAGACAGTGGTGCTTCCAAGCACATGACAGGATTCAAGGAATCATTTGTGAAATTATCTGAACATGAATCACCTCAGAAGGTGAAACTTGGATATGACTACCAGTATCCAATAAAAGATAGTGGGGAATCCTCCTATAAGCTAGACTCTGGAAAGTCTATCAATATGAAAGATGTATTGTTTGTACCTGGACTAAAGAAGAACCTCCTCTCCATATCTGCATTAGATGCGGAAGGAATGAGGGTTGCATTTGTAGATGGCCAAGTCCTCATGTGGCCAAAAGGAAAGTCTTTCGATGATGCAGTAGTGATTGGAGAACAAGAAGGAGGACTATACAAATTGAAGGGCCAACCAGAACAAGCTTTGGTTCATGACTCGGTAGAACCAAATGAGCTTTGGCATAGAAGGCTTGTACATGTGCATTACAGAGCACTACCACTTGCAAGCAAAGCTGTAGAAGGTCTCCTAGAAATGCAGACAAAACATGAAGGTGTATGCAAAGGATGTGCGAAAGGGAAGAACACAAAGAAGAGATTTCCAAGGAGTGAGAGCAAGGCAAAAGGAATCTTGGAAATCATTCACTCCGATGTATGCGGTCTAATGTCATCCAGTTCATTAAGCGGGTATGCATACTATGTTTCTTTTATTGATGATTTTTCTAGGAAGACATGGATCTACTTCATGAAGAAAAAAGATGAAGTATTTAGCAAGTTCAAGGAATTCAAAGCCTTGATCGAGAACCACACTGAAAAGAAGATCAAGACCTTTCGATCAGATAATGGCGGAGAATTCACATCAAATGAATTCAAAGAGTTGTGCAAAGACTCAGGGATTAAGAGGGAGTTGTCCACTCCATACAATCCACAATAGAATGGGATTCTAGAAAGGAAGAAAAGAACTATCATGGAAGCTACAAGAGCAATGCTTCATGATCAAGATCTTCCTATGCATCTTTGGGCAAAAGCTTCCATAACAGCGGTGTATGTACAGAAATGTACTCCACACAGAGTCCTCAAGAACAAGACTCCTAAAGAATTCTTCTTCGAAAAGAAACCAGAAGTCAGCCATCTCAGAATATTCGGTTGTCCTGTATACATACACATTCCAAAAGAAAAAAGGACGGAGCTAGATCCTTCAGGAAAGAAGGGTATATTTGTGGGATACTCTGAAAGATCGAAGGCTTACAGAATATACTTCCCAGGGTTCAAGAAGATTGACATCAGCAGAGATGTAACATTTGACGAAGATTCATCCTACATCAAATCCAGGAAGAAAGCGACTGAAGAACCTGAAGAAACAAGAGAACCCAAAATTCATGACACAATCATGAACGAAGAAATTCAAGAAGAAGATCGAGAATTTGAAGAACCTCAAGAACCTGTAGATCCACCTCTGGAGAATAATCCTCATAAGAGGAAACCTGCTTGTGTATGTGAAATTATCCAAGGTGCAGAAAGATATGGAGCTTTAGAAGAAACTCCCAGAGGAAGAAAGAGAACTAGATCTTGCTCTAGTTACGTAGCCTTACTATGTGACATTATTGATAAAGAACCTTCCAACTATGAAGAAGTGGCAGAACGGAAAGAATGGAAGGATGCTATGATCGAAGAGTATCAATCGATAATGAAGAATAATGTTTGGGATGTTGTACCAAGACCAAAAGGGAAGTCCATTGTAACTTCCAAATGGATCTACAATATCAAGCATGTTGCAGATGGCAACATTGAGAAATATAAAGCTAGATTCGTGGCTCGTGGTTTCACTCAGAAAGAAGGAATAAATTATGAAGAAACCTTTGCACCTGTAGCCAGATACACTTCCATCAGATCAGTACTTGCTTTGGCTGTAGTGATGAAATGGAAGATACACCAGATGGATGTCAAGACTGCTTTCTTGAATGGTGTAGTAGAAGAGGAAGTGTATGTGGAACAACCACTTGGTTTTGAGACACATGACAGGGAGTCTCATGTGTGTAGATTGAAGAAAGCCCTGTACGGTTTAAAACAGGCACCTAGGACATGGTATGGTAGAATTGATGGTTTCCTATCTAGTTTGGGCTTTACCAAGAGTAAAGCAGATTCCATCCTTTACTACAAATTTGAAGATGGAAATCTAGTGATACTCCTACTATATGTAGATGATATGTTTGTAACAGGTATGGATGGGTTGATTGCTGATACGAAGTGGAAACTTGCTGTCGAGTTTGAAATGAAAGACTTGGGTATGATGCATTATTTCTTAGGCATGGAGGTGTGGCGGAATGCAGATGGAATCTTCCTTGGACAAGGGAAGTATGCAGTAGATATTCTGAAGAGATTCAGAATGATGGACTACAAGGCAATAACCACACCTATGGCAAGGAACCTGAAGCTATTGAGTGATTCTTCATCAGAAGCAGTTGATGCCACGATGTATCGTCAGATGATTGGGTCCTTGATGTACCTGATGAACACGAGACCATATATTTGCTTTGCTATGAACACCTTGAGCCGGTTCCTGATAGATCCAAGACATGTTCACTTGATTGATGCAAAGCATATTCTGAGGTACCTAAAGGGTACAGTTGATTATGGGCTCAAGTACGAGGTGAATCAAAATATCAACCTGAAGGGTTATGTTGATTCAGATTGGGTAGGTAGTGCCATCGATAGGAAGAGCACTTCAGGGTGTTGCTTCAGTATGGGATCAGGTGTGATCTCTTGGTTTAGTAGGAAGCAATCCTGTGTGGCACTGAGTACAACTGAAGCAGAGTATGTTGCAGCTTGTTCAGATAGTTGTGAGGCAATATGGCCGGGGAAGCTACTATCTGATTTATTTGATCTCCATATGGATGCTACTTGTATATTTTGTGACAACCAGAGTTGCGTGAAGTTGTCAGAGAACCCAGTGTTCCATGACAATTCGAAGCATATTGATATCAAGTATCACTATATCAGGGATATGGTGTAGAGAGGAGCAGTGAAGCTCCAGTGTGTTGCGATGGACGAATAGATAGCTGATGTATTGATGAAGCCATTGGCTAGAGTAAAGTTTGAGTACTTCAGGGAGAAGCTTGGTGTTCTCCAGATCGAGGTTCCCTCCAAGGGGAAATGATGAGACGTAGAGCCATTCTGACATGGGAGAGGATTAGGTTCCTTCCATGGTTAGATGTAAGGGCTGAGCCATTCTGTCACGGTGAGAGTATTTGGTTCCTTCCATGTTAGATGGGAGTGCCGAGCCATTCTGATGTGACTGTAGGATTGGTTCCTACATGATTAGATGTAAGGGATAAATGCCATTCTTGGAATGGAGGAACCTGGTCAGTTACCAGGAATACTCAGTCTGGGACTGAGGGTCGTTCTGATATGATTGTAGTATGTAGTCTTACATGATCAGATGTGAGCGCATGGACATTCTGATGTGATTGAGCGATATGTCCCACTTGATCAGATATAAGAGCTGATGCCATTATCTGGGAGAATGGAGGGACCTGGTGAGTTACCAGGGATCCTCAGTCTGGGAATGAGAGCCCTTTCGATGCGATGTGTTTACACATGGTCGAATGTAAGTGCAGAGCCTTTCTGATAGGAGGAGGTCAGATATAAGTGCTAAGCCATTTTGGCGTGATGTGTTTACACATGGTCAGATGTGAGTGATGTGCCTTTTTGACAAGATGGGGTCAGATGTAAGTGCAAATCCTTTTTGACAAGATGAGGTCGGATGTAAGTGCTGAGCCATTCTGGTGCGATGTGTTTACACATGGTCAGATGTGAGTGCTGGGCCTTTCTGGCAAGATGAGGTCAGATGTGAGTGATGGGCATGCCTTTCTGACAAGATGAGGTCATATGCAAGAGCTAGGTGGGCCTTTCTAACTTAGGGTTAGATATAAGTGTTGAAGACCTACATGAAGGGTAGGCCTACAACCATCATGAAAAAGGGTTGGCTCTGTATAAATTCTTGTGACAAGAAGAATCAAGATAGCACCATTCTGAGATAGCATGTGATTATGATCCAGACTTGATGATGATCCAAATCAAGTGATGATCCAGATGTGATGATGATCTAGTAGTGATGATCTAGTAGTCATGATGATCCAGATTCCATGATGAAGAAAACTTGAAGAAGAGGATGACTTAGAAGATGACTTGAAGATGAAGAAGACTCGAAGACTTGAAGACTTGAAGACTTGAAGATGAATATGACGAGATGATCCAGACGATACAAAGAAGAAGACCAGTGCTAAAAATTGTGTCGAAAGAATACCTTCCTAGTTAAGAGGGAGTGTTGATGTATTTGTAACTTCAGAATGTATTCACCTATGTATCTTATGTCTTGTAGCCTGATGTTTATTCCAGGATGTGTCTGTAATGTAATTGAGTCATGCCATGCCCCGATGTTCCAATCGGGAGGATTTATAATGTAAACAAGTCATGTCAAGTCATTGTTGGTAACCCTCCTATTGATCAAGGGTTAAAGTCCCCGCAGTTCCAGCGCACTAGGGTTATTAGACTCACCTAGTGAAGTCGGCCCTAGTTGGGTTTAGTCAAGTCAGGAATTAGTATAAATAGAGAGCTAGCCTCTCTATTTATCACACACTCACTCACACTTAGTTGTAGCGCATAGCCGAGGAAGAAGAAGACACTGGGGCTAGGAAGAAAGAGGTTAGTGCTGTCGGGAGATCATCTTACTTTTTTGGGCTTTTCTATTTGGTGCTGATTCTATCTCTGAGGAAATTGCAGGGTTTTCTCCATTTATGGTGTTCCTGAGGAAAAACACTGTGTTCATTGTCTCTTCTGTTTGATTGTTGTGCTTGTTATTCTCTCAGTTAAAGATCCTAATATAATGCTAGCTTAATGTTAAAAATCTAACAGCTATACCATGGTATACAATATTTGACCATGGTCTATGGAGGGTGTAAAATGATGGTTGACCATTGATTGGGCATGGTTGACTAAGTTTGGCCATATTAAACAATGGTTGAACATTTTTTGGGCATGGTTGATCATTTACTGGGCATGGTCGACTTTAAACAATGGTTGACAACTGGATGGGCATGGTTGACTTTAGTAATAATCAATGGTTGAATTTATTGCATGGTTGAATTTAAAATGTGGTTAATCGTTGTTTAGGCATGGTTATCTTCAAACTAATCTTGACTAGATATAAAACCACGGTTGACCATTGTTTAAGCATGGTTCTTGATTATGGAATAGTTAGCTTTAGTTAACCATGATTGATTATACTTAACCCTCATTGACCAAATCTAATGGTTTACTTTGGTTAACCATTATTGACTTGGGTTAACTATGGTTGAATTTAGTAACCTATGATTGACTTTGGATTTCCATGGTTGACTTTGGTTAACCTTGGTTAAAGTATGGTTGACTATTGCTTGGGCAGGGTTAAATTTGAACCATGGTTCAACATTGTTTAGGAATTGTCGACTTTAAGCTAAGTTTGAGTATACTAAACCATGGTAACTGACCATTGTGTAAGCACAACTTACTTTAGTGCATGGATGACTATGGTTGCATCATAGATATATGGTCGACTTTGGTTAACCATGGTTGAATATGTCTAACCAAGGTTGATGGGCGCATCTCATTGCCGACCACAGTGAGTTTGGTTAACCATGGATGACTATGGTTAATGTTGGTTAACCAATGTTGACTTTAATGGAGAATGGTTGCCTTTGGTTAGTTATAGAAGACCATGATAGACCATCATTGACCATGGTTAACATAACCAGGATAACCATGGCCAACCATTGTTAGACCATGGTATACAGTGTTTGACCATGGTTAATCCATTGTTGACCATGGTTAAGAAGGGTGTCAAATGATGACCAACCATTGATTGGGCATGGTTGACTTGAAATAATGGTTGACTAAGTTTGGACATATTAAAGAAATATTGAACATTTTTTGAGCATGGTTGACTTTAAACAACTGTCGACCATTAGTTGGGCATGGTTGACTTTCAACCACTGTTTAGGCATTGTTGAGTTTAAACTAAGCTTGACTATACTAAACCATGGTTGACTTTATAACATCATGGTTGAATCTGGTTGACTTGAGTGCATCATGGTCTCTTATGGTTGCATCATGGTTGGCTATGGTTGATTTGGTTAACCATGGTTAACTATGTTTAACCATGCTTGATGACGTCTCATCGTTGACTTGAAATAATGGGTATAGTTGACTTGAAATAATTGGGTATGGTTGACTAAGTTTGGTCATATTAAACAATGGTTATCTACACTAAAGACTAAATCAGTTTATGACACTTCAACTCCAAAACGGATACAGACACAAATTTCATGTTCATCTTCGGATGGCAAAGATCATCACAATCTACATACACAAGGGTTTCTCAAGTTTTTGATCCTCGCAATTTTCTTTGAGGCTGAGAGGGAGAGCATACACTTGATAAATCAACACTGGATACACTTGAGATATCTTCTTTTCATGTGCACGAGCACAGAGGATGCCACCTACTCCAAAAACCGAATCAGATTATGGCACTTCAAATCGAAACGATATACATACACAAAACTCCTATTTGTCTTTAGATGGGGAAGACCGTCACATGCTACAGACACAAGAGTTTCTCAAGTTTTTTATCCTTGTAGATTGATTTGAGGTGCATAGGGAGAGAATACACTTGATAACTCAACACTTATTACACTTCATATATATTATTTTCATGTGCAAGTTCGGAATATGTGCGAGCACAAAGGATACGCAGATAATAGACTCACCCTATCCAAAAATATGAATGCCCAAATGAGATCCAGAAGGCTTTGTTTATAATAATTTAGGCTTTGTTTATTATAAGTTTGGTCATATTAAACAATGGTTGAACATTTATTGGGCATGGATGACCATATATTAGGCATGGTTGACTTTTAACCATGATTAACCATTGTTTAGGCATGGTTGAGTTTAAACTAAGCTTGACTACAGTAAACCATGGTTGACCTTTGCTTAGGCATGGTTGAATCTTTTTGAATTTAGTGAATCATGGTTCTTATGGTTACATCATGGTTGACTATTCCCGACTTTGGTTAACCATGGTTAACTATGTTTAACAATGGTTGATTACATCACATCGTTGACCATGGATAACTTTGGTTAACCATGGTTGACCTGAAATAATGGGCATGGTTGAAGGCATCTCATTATTGACTTGAAATAATGGGCATGTTTGATGGCACGTCTTTGTTAACTTGTAATGTGCTTGTAATAATGGTTATGGTTGAATTGAAATAATTGGGCATGGCTGACTCAGAAATAATGGTTAGAGACAAAGTTTTCCCATATTAATCAATGGTTGAATATTATTTGGGCATGGTTGAGATTGGCCATTGGTTGGGCATGGTTGAATTTAAACAATGGTTGACATTATTACATGGTCGACTTGTAACCATGGTTGACGATTTTTTAGGCATGGTTGAGTTTAAACTAAGATGGACTATATTGAACCATTGTTAACCATTGCTTAGGCATGGTTGACTTTATTGCATAATGGTTGAATTTAGTTGACTTTAGTGCATCATGGTTTCTTATGGTTGACTATGGATGACTTTGACTAACCATGGTTAAATATGTTCAATCATGGTTGATGACAACTCATCATTAACCATGTATAACTTTGGTTAACCATAGTTGATGTTTGTTAACCACAATTGACTTTGTTGAACCATGGTTAACATTTTTTAGTTATGGAATATCGTGTTAGACCATGGTTGACATAACTAGGAGAACCATGGCCAACCATTCTTAGACCATGTTTATAATGGTCGACCATGGTTAGAACATCCTTAACCATGGTCGATGAAGGGTGTCAAATGACGATTTATTGAGTTTGACCATACTAATTGACCATTGTTTTCACATGGTTGACCTTAGGGAAACATGGTTAACTATGGTTGACTTTAAACTATTTTTTACCATATTAGACCTCTTTAAACTATGGTTGACTCTAAACCATGTTTGACCATGGTAAACTATGGTTGAATTTAAACTATGTTTGACCATATTTTATAGTTGACTTTGGTTATCCATATTTTTTGTTGTTGACTTTTAAAAACAATGGTCGACTATGTTTGAATGTATTTGACTAAGTTTGACCAAAGTTAACCATGCATAACTATTATACGACCATGGTATATTTTAGAGAAACTTGGTTGACTATGGTTGAATTTAGTTCACCATGGTCGACAATGGTTGAATTTTGTTAGCTAAGCTTAATCATGTTTGAGCATCATTAACCATGGTTAACGAAGGGTTCCAAATGATGGTTGACCAAGTTTTACCATAAGCTGAACCATGCTTGACTATTTGTTATGCATGTTTGAGCTTAGTTAACCATGGTTGACTTTAATGCACCATGGATGACTATTGTTTGACTTAGTTAACCATTGTTCACTTTAGTGAACCTTGGTTGTGTATGGTTCAATGTATTTAGATAACATTGACTTTGTTTCGCTATGGTTGGCTAACCTTTATTGCTATGATGTGTGACTATGGATGACTTTGGTTGAATATGGTTGACTCCAATAATATTGCTGACCATATTAATTAATTAATGCATTAGTATTAATGTTACTTAAATTAATACTCAGATGCAGGTGGCAATTCAGTGCATAGGACATGCAAGGACAACAAGTCAGAAGCACAGGTCTCTCCCGATGTGCTTTTATCGACAATGATTTCAATTCTCCTTGAATGTGGGTGGTACTCCCCAGATCCCATGCAGCTGGAGCATTCAAAGTTGTAATCTCGGTTTTGATGCAGGGTGGCAGCCTTGAAGTCACTATGTCCTTGGCACTCCTGCCTAGGATCAGGGGAATCCACATGACTTATGAAGATATCATGTGTCATAGAGATTTTAATACTTCCTTCAAGCGTAATTTTTCCCATCCCCAATCCTTCTTCGGGCATTGCAGTAGAAATCGTTGGCATCCTTGCATCCTAGGTGACTGTCTACAGAGCTTAGCCCAAGTAGTTGTTCTCGACTCTTAAATCCCCCAACAATGCTCTCAAATCGTGTTATTCAAACTCTTTAATGACTTTTGTTTACATAGCTATGTCTTTCAAACTGAGAGCCACACCACGATGTGGGTGAGGGGGAGGCGGGAGTGTGAACAAGAGATTCAAGACTCTCTCAACAATTGTCAATACCAAAGGTTTTGATGTGGAAACCCCTGAACACCTACGTCAGCTCATGAATGATAGGGAAGATGAACTCTTTGTCTCCCCTTCCAGAGTTAATCAAATGGTCCTACACAAACGAAATTTATGGGTGGTGAAAAATCTTTTTTCTAGGCTCCTTATTCATCTCACGAAAATTCATGATGATCCTCCTACTCTGGCTCCTCCCATTGCTCCAAATGATCCTAAGCATGGGATCCCTCTGTATCCAACACTCAATACTTCATCTTGAAAGGGAAAATCGACCACCACCATCGCCTCATAATTCAAGAAGACCGAGCCGCTTTTTGTCAAGAAGGGTTCCTCTAGCTCCACCTCAAACACCTCGAGTAGTGATGATGACACCGGCAACGATTCCAAGAGTCATGAAGCCAAAGGTGGAGTACCCATTGAGGTGGAACTTCCCTCCAAGCGTCGAGTTTCAGGTTCCTTCGGTTTTTAGTTCATGGACATTCTGGGTTTATCTTTGACAGTTTTTTTGCAGTACCAGAACACTACTTTTATGTTTATCACTGTCACCTTTTTGTATGATCTATTTTCCCTACACTAGGGAGGATCTTTTTGATGTTATGACCCTGATTTCTCGACATGGGAAGGCTCCTACTTTCATTATTGTATTTTTTTTTGTAAATAAAATAGTATATTACTTTAAGGGGTCATCATTACATATCAGATAGCATCTGGCCTGTCAAAATGCCGTAGTGTCCTCGACACATTCTAGCTCCAAACCTATTCTCCCTTCCCAAAAATTTATAGAGGTTCCCCAACCCCGGGCCTACAATAAACCCGCATCCACTGTCCTTAAGTATCTGAAGCCCTTTACAATAATAATGAAAAGAATAAAAACTACTACAGCTCGAAACCATGAAACCCCCTACACTTGTCGGTATAGACAAAAATATAAGAATAAACAAAGAAAGAGCTACTTTTAAATCAGATCCTGAGGGGCAACACCCAATTTGGGATAAGTAGTAGAGGATAAACAATAGTGGCATTCTGGGGGGTGCTCTGTCTAGGTTTCTCAATCGGTCTCCACAAAGCACTTTGTCGTGGTAGCTTCCCTTCGCCCTTGGTTGAGCGTACTCCTCTGGACCCCTTCCAACTAGGTAGAAGGGGATGCCCAAGTTAGCTACGACAATGTCGATCTTCTAATGCATTAAGTGGAATTCATTGTTATGTCCCTTCTATGCCTTCACCATCTCTTCATCCCCTTCACACTTGGCTTCTTTCATGACTGAGGAGTGTCCTACCAGACACATGTTCACCCAGTAAATCATCAGCAGGTGGTCATAGGCCGAGGCTCTACCTATTGTGGTGCCTGGTTCGAGGACCCAGTTTGCCACCTCCTTGCAAAGGTCCTACTTAGGCATGAGCTTAACTTCTTCCCAAATATCCCCAACCACCTTCTCCACTTCCAAGCGAATGCCTAAAAAAACATGCTCTTTGTAAAATTCTACCGCCTCCTATGCCTGAAGTTGAACCCTCGTTGCTTGACGAGTCCTCCTCATAATTCCCTTCCCTTTATGGCCCGGGCCGACAGAAACTTCACCAGAGTCCAAGTCCAATTTTTTCGAGCATTTGGGAGCCATACACCTGGGGAGTGGAGGTGGAACTGAACCAGAGATTGGAGTGGAGACTCAAATTGAACAACAATCGACCAGAGGAGAACCAAAGATAAAATGAAAATCAGAAACACATAAACCTCATGACGTCGAAGGATGATGGGTGGCAAGGCCAACCCAGAATAAAAGGAGGGAGGAAGCATGATTTCCCTCCCGGACCAGTACAACACTTGCATCATTCTGATCATGATAATGACATCCCTCGTACCATTTCCTGCTACATACCTCCTATCTGTATTTAGGACCCAATCCTTTCATTGATCTTGCCTCATCTTTCCCGTCCCGTCATTCCTTGAGACACAAACCATTATGATGGCACAGGAAAACCACCATATGGTTCGGTCAGTTAACCGGGAGGCCCCGTGTAGCATTTAAGCAGATCTATCCTAGGAATGCTCGCACCCCCTATCACTATCTGCGATGTCGTCATCTGGACGAGCCACCTATGGCCGACTGTTATAGTCTCTAAAGGCCACATTTCTGCATTGTTGGGCCCACACTTCTACCCCAAAATCCTCCAAGGTTCCACTTTGAAATCCTGTGTCACCCTCCACACTAGTATTGGATAGTAAGTCGATCGCCTTGTTGGCGTCGTGTCTGACATGGCTAAAGGACACCACCATGTCAGCAAGGAGCAGGGATTGAAGGTAGTCAAATCTGTTGGCTAGGTTCCAGATGGAGGATACCTTCTCACAAGTAATCCGTCGGACCTCAACTTGAGTGCATTAAAAGTTTGTAAAGATTGTGTTTATCAGTTTGTTTAATTCAAGGAACAAGATTGACAGAAATTAAATGCTTAAACAGAAATGAAAATCAAAACTGATGAATAGATGTGGGAAAAACAAACACAGAAACAGAGAGTCACAAACAGAAGTTGATAACAGAGTTCACCCCCTTCACTGGGCTACGTCTCTAGGTCCCTCTCCAATGGGTACCGATCCAACTAATCTTTTAAAGTGGTACAAAATGGTTATGGACTCAACTTCAGCAACTGCAAACAGAATGCTGTACAAAGTCTTCAAGACCTGTCCTCTGGAAATTACAAAATGGCCTTCAAAAGGCAAAGAAGCCAAATCATAATAGAGTATAGTCGACTTTACATACAAACAGCATCTGAAAATTCACAGCAAAACTCTTGGTGCTTCTCATAACAGAAAAGCGATGCTTGGTGCTCTCAACAATCTGAACTCCCCCTCTCCAATGTGGCTAGAATCGCCTTTATAAAAGTGTTCAGTCCCCGGATAAGTAATGGTTCAACTCGTTTTATCATCGCAGCTGTTATCTTCTTTATTTCCATTACAACCCTAAACTAAAACTGAACCATGTAATCCTGCCAAATCGCTGCACAAGCGTTATGTTACCACGTCATTCCATATCCCTGAAACGTTGCAAAAGGCTGTTCATATGCTATACTCTTGACCTGCCAACCATTACCATTTAATGTGACATTGCAACCGCCACCCAAGATAACGTAACCGCCAGCTAGCCGCGCACCCAATGCAATAAACATTTGATGTTACCATTTTATCTGCAGGGCTTGCCACAAATGTCGCAGCATATAACTGAGCTCCACAATGTTGCAGCATCCACAAGCATCACAACATGTAACTGAGCTCCACAATGTCGCAGCATACATGAGCTCCACAATGTCGCAGCATACGCGAGCTTTACATTGTCACATCATCCACACACGTCGCAGCTCCACAATGTCGCAACATCCTCAAACGTCGTAGCAACATGACCGCGCGAGCTTTTCATGAACCAGGTGATGTTCCACTTGACGGTGCGCAAGTTGCGCGGCCCATGCTATAGCTGTGTGGGCTATGCTATAACTGCACGGGCTATGCCATAACTGCGTGGCTATAACTGCGCGGTGTTTAGCATATGAGTTAAAAGCATAGATTAATAACCATTGTACCATGTTGGATCAATGTAATTTTTGAAGATGAATAATCCACCGGATCATTCCTCCCCATTGGAGAGCTTTTGGACCACCAAAATCCTGTGTCACTCTGCAAGTAAGTGAGGGTACAACTCCCTCACTTTTCCAATCTCCCGCCATCTTGCTTTGCTAGGATGGATGCCTTTAAGCCCTACTCGAAGGTACTCAACATTCCCCCTTCGTGAAGTCCTTATATTTCTGTCAAGAATAACATCATCCTGCAGCTCTTTCATGTATTCAGGTGCCATATCATCAATTGAAGGAATCTGTATGCTAGTTTCCTCATCCATGATCATAGGAGGCTCATACAATTTAAGATTCTCAACATTGACAACTGAATAAATTTGCATGTATGGAGGTAAATTCAAGTGAAAAGCATTAGTACCGATCTTTTTCAAGATCTCAAAAGGACCTTACCTGATAGGCTTAAGATTTTTACCTTCACCTTTCATTCTTTCTTTGGTGATATGTAACCAAACTCTGTCACCAACCTGAAATTGATGATCAACACGATGCTTGTCATGCCTGGCTTTGTACTTTGCCTGGCTCTTCTCCAACTGTTCCTGAACTGCCTACTGCACTGCTTGGATTCTCTGAATGAATCTTAAAGCTTTATCTGCATCATGATGTCCATCCACTGCATCTTTGCCAAAAGAGAAGTCCATCGGTGTTTTTGGCAGATAACCAAAACAAGTTTCAAAAGGAGATCTTTTCGTGGAAGAATGAACTGCATGATTGTAAGCATGTTGTATATACTGCAACTGTTCATCCCAAAGTTTAGGATGTTTACTACAATATCCTCTGAGCAGTTGAACCACTTTTCTGTTTACTACCTCTGTTTTCCCATTAGTCTGTGGATGAAAAGCTGTACTTTTCTTAAGTTTAGTATCCATAAGCTCCCATAAATTTGACCATAATTCTCCCAAGAACCAGGAATCCTGATCAGATACAATAGACATGGGTAGCCCAAAATGTACCCAAACATTCTGAAAGAATAGATGAGCTGTTTGTTCAGCAGTGATCTGTTTGTTACATGGCATTAAGATACACATTTTGCTGAATCTGTCCACAACCACATATAGGTAATCATGACCTTTTCTAGACATATGTAGTCCTCCTACAAAGTCCATAGAAATGTTTTCCCAGGGATGAGAAGAAACTGGAAGAGGTGTGTACAAACCCAATTTCCTATTGCTAGGCTTGCTTGTTGCACACATAACACATCCTCGTATATATTTAGCTACAGTTTCTTGCATCTGAGGCCAATAACAATGATTATGCAATACAAACAATGTTTTACTTACACTAAAATGTCCTGCAATCAATGATAGTATGTGCTTCTTGGATCACATGCATTCTCTCTTTCTCTGGGATACAGAGTTTACCAAGATGATACAGGAGTTGATTATGCACATAATAGTTCTCTTCCTGTTTACCATGTATCGGTGATGCATATATGTTCTTAAAATTTTTATCTTCTTCATATTGTTTAATGTAACTTTCATGTGTTAATGAACTGTTTTGAAGAACGATTGAAGCGTTGGAAGGTGGCCTCAATAACATGTCTGCTACCTTATTATGAATTCCCTTTTTGTATTTAATTATGAGATGAAACTGTTGCAAGAATCCCATCCATCTTAAATGCCTACTTTGCTGTACTTTAGTTTGAGATTGCAGATATTGAAGTGGCTGATGATCAGTATGTATGACTGTTTCTTTCTCCATTGTATATTGTTTCCACTTCTTCACACTCTGTACTAAAGCATATAATTCTTTGTCATAAGTCGGAAAGTTACTTACCACAGTAGAGAATGTTTCTGAATGGTAACAGACTAGCTTCCTCCCTTGCATCAAAACGGCTCCCATGGAAAACCCGCTGGCATCTGTTTTGATCTCAAATGGCTGCTGCAAATCTGGAAACGTCAGAATTGGTGCTGTGCTAATCCTTTCCTTCAAAGTGTCGAAGGCTCTCTGATGCTTGCCTCCCCACTGGAAATTTTCTTTAACGCTTGTCAACGTATGTAATGGAGCAGCAATGGAAGAAAATCTAGAAATGAATTTCCTCCAATACTGAACCGCACCTAGAAAACTTCTGATTTCAGTAACGGTGTTAGGCCGTGGCCAGTTTACAATGAAAACAACCTTAGCTGGGTCCACTCGCATGTGGCCTCCACCAATAATATGGCCCAGATATACTAAAGAAGTTTTAGCAAACTCACATTTAGACATTTTTACATAAAGCTTCTCCTTCCTCAGTACATCTAAAACGTTTTTCACATGTACAAAGTGTTCCTCCTAGGTTTTGCTAAACACTAGGATATCATCCAGATACACAATTACAAAATCATCAATGAATGGACGAAATACATCATTCATGACCCGCATGAAAGTAGCAGGTGCGTTACAGAGCCCGAAAGGCATCACAAGCCATTCATACAAACCCTGTTTTCCAGGCATCATTTTCAGCAACCCGGATTTGATGATACCCACTACACAGATCTAATTTTGTAAAGTAAGTTGCATGTTTCAACTGATTAAGAAAATCATCAATGCGAGGAAGAGGATTTATGTTTTTATCAAATCATCAGCATATATGTTTTTAATGGTGATTTTGTTAAGGGCTCTATAGTCGATGCACATCCTCCAAGACCCATCCTTCTTCAGAACCAAGACTATAGGAGAGCCACAAGGAGAAGTGCTTGGCTGGATGACCCCCTTCTCAATCAGCTCCTGAACCTGCTGCTTGATTTCCTCATTCTGCATTACAGACATCCGGTACATAGCTATGTTTGGGAGTGGTACATCCTGCTGCAAATGTATCTCATGCTGAATTTCTCTCTTTGGTGGAAACCCTTTCGGATCTCGAAATAAATCATCATACTCAGAAATAATTTCAATCAGTTCAGATTTATGTTTAGGATCACATCCCTCAAAAGATTTAGAGATCTCATCATTTTTCACCTTAACCATCATTAACACAAAATTCTTACTAGCATTTACCAGCCTCTTCATTTGTCCTGTAGAAACTATTGCTAGATTTGTTTTTGTCTTATGTGCTCGTACAATATATTCCACACCATCTTTAAAAAGATGATACTTATTCTTCTCTCTATAAAAGACTTCTTTTCGGTCATACAAATATGGAATCCCAAGTACAATTCCACAAATGTCAAGTGGTACTACATCCAATTCTACCTCATCCATAAACTTTTCAGTGATTGCAAATTTCAAAACACATTTATTTGTAACTTGCAATTGTGTATCATTAGTAACCCAACCAATAGGATAGGGTTTTTCATGAGTCATAGTAACTAAATGCAATTTCTTAACCACTTCTTCTGATATCAGATTTACTTGTGAACCACTATCAAACAATGTATCAATCTTTGTGTGACTTGCAATGACACGAAAATGAAACAATGCACTTCTATTTTTATCATTTTGCTTAGAAGTAGATGGAAGATTTGTACTTGCACTGGAACTTGATTTTGCATCAATGGGAAGTGAGATACTTTTATTCTTACCCTGGATTCCGACAGCTATAACCTTTGTTTCATCACCTGAGTCGGATCCCAAGTCTTGAATAACTGTTGCAGTAGCTTTTGCTTTGCCTTGATCTTTGTTTCCTCCGTACTTCTTTGGCCTTAACTCCGGATGAAGTTTCCAACACTTAGAGACATCATGTCCCTTCTGACAATGCGAACATGTAGGCTTTTCACCCTCTTTCTTAACAGTAGCCATCTTCTTTTCCCCCTTATCTTTACCTTTCGATTTGCTTTCAAATTTAAATGATTTCTTCACAAAAGTATCATTAGCATGCTTACCCCTAGCTTCTAAATGTGTATCTTGAACACATACATCATCCAAACTACTGGGGTTAAACATCAACAAAGTATGTCTCAAATAATAATGCATGCCACCAATGTACTTAAGAAGAGTTTCCTGTGTATCTATTGAAACATTCAATGCAATAGCCCTCTTTCTGAAATCATGAGTATAATCTTGAATGCTTTGTCCTTTAGCTTGTCTAAACATTTTCCAACTCATGGTTAATTGTTGAATATGTCCTAAAGGATAAAATTGCTTCCTTAATACTTCAATGAATTCATTCCAAACTGAAATAATTTTACCATTCTTTCGAAGATATTGCTTAATCTTGCTCTCCCACCAAGTAAGAGCCATACCACTCATCCTCAAAGTGGCCAATTGAATCTTGGAAGGGTCATCATTAATGCCCTGCACCCTGCAATATACTTCAAGCTGCTTGATCCAATTGTCTAACTTTTCAGCATCTAAATCTCCATTATAAATTGGCAATTCGAATTTAACATCCAATTTGAAATAAGGAATATTAGGATTTGCATTAGCATTATGTGAATGAGAAGCATGAGAAGAAGAGAAAGTTTGGTTAGTATCAGGAGGATCACCATCACCTCCTACTCTTTTACCCTTTTCTTCCTTCTTCACTTCGGCATCTTTGGATGAAGATCCTTCTTCTTTCTTCTTCCTTTCTGCACGCTCATCGAGTAGAATTTCCATCATGGCTTTCATGCTGATAAAAGCCTCCAAAAACTTCGTTTCAGAAATAACAGGTTTTTCCCGCTTTGTATGTCCTTCTTCTTCCCCTCGTGGAGAAGACATGGTTCTTGATAATGTTCTCCTTGAGCCAATCTCAGGATCTCTTTCAATTAATTCTCCTTCACCAAGATTTAACCTGGACCTGGTAAGCATTCACAAACTTGCACAAGCAGTTAACCTGCTCTGATACCATAATATGATCCATCGGACCTCAACTTGAGTGCATTAAACGTTTGTAAAGATTGCGTTTATTAGTTTGTTTAATTCAAGGAACAACATTGACAGAAATTAAATGCTTAAACATAAATGAAAAGCAAAACTGATAAACAGATGTGGGAAAAACAAACATAGAAACAGAGAGTCACAAACAGAAGTTGATAATGGAGTTCACCCCCTTCGCTGGGCTACATCTCTGGGTCCCTCTCCAATGGGTACTGATCCAATTAATCTTTAAAGTGGTACAAATGGTTCTGGACTCAACTTCAGCAACTGCAAATAGAATGCTGTACAAAGTATTCAAGACCTCTCCTCTGGAAATTACAAAATGGCCTTCAAAAGGCAAAGAAGCCAAATCATAACAGAGTATAGTCGACTTTACATACAAACAACATCTGAAAATTCACAACAAAACTCTCGGTGCTTCTCATAACAGAAAAGCGATGCTCGGTGATCTCAACAATTTGAACTCCCCCTCTCCAATGTGGCCAAAATCACCTTTATAAAAGCGTTCAGTCCCCGGATAAGTAACGGTTCAACTCGTTTTATCATCGCAGCTGTTATCTTCTTTATTTCCATTACAACCCTAAACTAAAACTGAACCATGTAATCCTGCCAAATCACCGCACAAGCGTTATGTTACCACGTCGTTCCATATCCCTGAAACGTTGCAAAAGGATGTTCATACGCTATACTCTTGACTTGCCAACTGTTACCATTTAATGTGACATTGCAACCGCCACCCAAGATAACGTAACTGGTGGCTAACCGTGCACCCAATGCAATAAACATTTGATGTTACCATTTTATCTACGGGGCTTGCCACAAATGCCGCATCATGTCGTAGCATATAACTGAGCTCCACAACGTCGCAGCATCCACAAGTGTCATAGCATGTAACTAAGCTCCACAACGTCACAACATACGTGAGCTCCACAACGTCGTAGCATACATGAGCTCCACAACATCGCAGCATCCACAATGTCGCAGCATCCTCAAACGTCACAGCAACGTAACCATGTGGGCTTTTCACGAACCAGGCGATGTTGCACTTGACGGTGCGCAAGCTGCGCGGCCCATGCTATAGCTGCGCGGGCTATGCTATAACTACGCGGCTATAACTACACGGGCTATGCCATAACTGCGCGGTGTTTAGCATATGAGTTAAAAGCATAGATTAATAACCATTGTAACATATTGGATCAGTGTAATTTTTGAAGATGAATAATCCACCGGATCAACAAGCCTGTCCACTTTCCAGCCACTTGGCCATCTGGGTCAGAAAGCTGGTATCTCCCTCAATGATCGCAGGGAAGCAACCACCTCTGATCAAACATTCAAAACCGTGGATCATACCTTCTTGTTCGGCAGAGTTGTTAGTATCAGTGCCTATTTCTCCCAGGTAAAGGGTTATGATCCTTCCATTGTGATACCGACATAACCCACCATATCCTGTAGGCCCAGTATTACCCCTAGAAGCCCCATTGAAGTTAAGCTTGAACACCTGAGGTGGTGGGATGGACCATGAGGTCGGGCTGGACGACTTGCAAATCTTGTCGTGTCTTCGCAGGTCGACCATCTGGGATCTGTCAAGTCCCTAATTCTCAGTGATGTGGATTTCCTCTACTGGGATTATCTTGTCCTGATCATGCCATTGCATACTTCGGATTATGGATAGCAGGTTATCCTTCATTGTCTTCCAGACCATTTCTGTGTCGCTATGTTTATCTTCCAAGATCCTTGCATTCTGTTCTTTCCATATACACCACATGACCATACCCGGGAAGGAATCCCATAAAGTTCATATGATTTGGTTCTTAAAAGCTCTAGGATTCCATTCTTTCAGGGTTTGGGTTGGTTGACCTCTCCTCCCTTCGCATATTCTGAACCCCATAGCTCCTTTATCCCATATGGAAACTGCAAAGGGGAAACTATCCAAGAGATGACCCATGGATTCCTCATCCTGAAAACATAGACAGCACTAGGAAGGTCGCTGAACACCTCGTCTTCTAAGGTTTTCATTGGTAAGAATTATTCCTTTGACCACCAGCCACATGAAAAGAGCTACCTTGGGCCATAGATTCGAGGTCCATATCTTCTTCTAGATTCGGTCATCATCCCCCTGGTTGCCAATCCTGATATTGTATGCTTCCTTTATGCTAAAGGAACCCCTTTTCGTGTATCCCCACCTCAATATATCAGGGCCTTCCCTAACCCTAATGAAGCACTTGTGGATTTCCTCCTGGAAATCCCTCCAATCCTCATCACTTGTAAGGTCTGGTTTATCCTAAAAGTCCCACTGCCACTGTCCTTCTAAGTTTTGGACCATCCAATATTGGCCCACTTGAACCTTACCTTCCTCGAAGGCCTTTTTCCTAATATATCTCCATCTCGGGTCCCTCCCTAGAATGGGGAACTGGTTCTATGAATCATCCTAGAACTTAGCATTCCCTCCATCCCTAATCTCCCAGAAGTTATGAGCTTGCACAATGTGCCTGCCACTCACCGCTTTCATCCAGATGGGGGAACCTCTCAGTTCCTCATTGAACCTTACCAGCTGATGGGTAGGCCTATCACAAGCATATTTAATATGCCACAACTTGGCCCAAGGCTTAGAAGAGTGATTGGCCCATCATCACCAAATTTTTTCTCCCTGGACCTCGGCTATGATTTCAGTATCCCTAAGCCCTAATCCTCCCCGCTCCTTTGGACGACAGATTCCTTCCCAGCTGACCAAGGAAAATTTAGGCTTCACCTCTCTACTACCCCACAAAAATTTCCTATGCATACTTCGAATTTCCCGGAGAACAGACTTTGGCGCAGAAAGAACCGAGAAGAGGTCGATGGGCATAGCTTGCATGACAGTTTTTACTAGGATCAGCCTACTAGGAAGGTTTAGGGGTCGAAGGACCCAACTTGAAAGCCTCTTCTTCATTTTATCCAAGAGTTCCTGCCAAGATTTTTTCTTCAACTTCCCCACCCCAAGGGGTATTCCAAGATACTTAGATGGAATTGATCCTCTCGAGAAACCCATGATCCGAATGATGTTCCTCTGAGTGGCTGGGGTAGTATTAAAAAAAAAGACTTGGGATTTATTCAGATTGACTTCTAAGCCGGGAGCCTTAGCAAAAAGGTTTAGGATCTTTTTGAAGCTTTGCGCTTCTTGGGCTAAAGGGTGCCCCATGAGCATGGTATCATCTACAAATTTATGGTGAGTCTGAGGAACCATTCCATCATGGGCTCTTATCCCCCGCAATTCTCCTATCTCTGTTTGGGCATGGATAAGACGAATCAGACCTTCAGCCATAAGAATGAAAAGGAAATGGGATAAAGGATCACCTTGTCTGATTGCACGAGGGGGCTGGAAGACACGAGTTGGAGCTCCATTCAGGAGGATGTTGAAGAAAGGGGTTGTGACTAAGCTCATGACCCATTCCACCCAGCCATGGAAAAATCCATAGGCCTCCAGCATTCTTCCCATAAACTGCCAACTTAATTTGTCATAAGCCTTTGCTATGTCCAGCTTAATCAACATTCCTAGCTACCGAGTGATTTTTAGCGAATGGATCACCTCATGGAAAGTGATGACACCATCCAAGATCTGCCTTCCTTCCACAAACCCTGATTGCTCGGGGCAAATGAGTTTGGGAAGGACATGTTTCAGGCGATTAGCTGTCACTTTGGATATGATCTTGTAGATCATGTTGCATAAGGCTATTGGTCTATATTTTTCTGGACTATATGCTCCTGCCTCCTTAGGAATTAAGTTCAAGAAGGTTGCATTGAAGGCTTTGAGAACTTTCCTTTTGCTTCTGGACTCTTCAACGATCTCAAGAACCTCCTCTTTGATGAGATCCTAGAAGTGGTGGAAAAAATTAGAGGTAAAGCCATCTGGGCCAGGAGCTTTCCCTAGGGCCATCTGGTTGACTACCTCCTATATCTCCTGCATGGCCATTGGTTTAGTCAGCATTTCGTTATTTTCTCTAGTGACTACCCTGGGAATTAGATGGGTGATGTTTTCTATGTCCCTCCCTCTTTCCCCTCCACCCTCGTTGAGGATCTCAAAAAAATGCTAGGTGAGCTCATCCTCTATCTCCCTTTTGGTTTCCACTCGACTGCCATCCATCTTCTAGAGCTTTTGGATTCTTGAACTGCTCCTGTTATGAATCACCGAGTTGTGAAAAAACTTGGTGTTCCTTTCACCCTCTTGCAACCATTTTATCCTAGCTTTTTGTTTCTAGAATATCCCTTCCTGCCTTTCCTATGCTTCTAGTTGGCTCAAGAGGTATTTTTCTTTGACCTTCATATCCCCGTCCCATCGTTCTTCCATTACTTTCATGCTTATGAGGTCTAGCTCACTTATCAGCCTTTTTTTATCTTCAAAGATATTCCCAAACTCTTCCTTGTTCCATGTGCGGATTTTGGCTTTTAGGGACTTAAGTTTCTGCTGAAAGCATTACATAACAGTTCCTGGAGGGGGGACCATCTCCTTCCACCATGGATTGACAAGATCCCTGAAGTCCTTGTGTTCCATCCATAATTTCTCAAATCTGAACGATTTACTCAGAGTGGAACTTGACCAATCCCAGTTGAGGCAGATAGGCCAGTGGTTTGAGCTTGCTATAGGGAGAACATCCGCCAATATCTCCCCCATACCATGAACAATATTCTATGAAACCAGGAATTTGTCAAGGGGAGAGGCCACCAGATGCTCCCCTCCCCTCTTATTGTTACAGGTATACCACCTATTTCCCATCTCTAGATCCACTAAGGGGCTTTGGGACAGAAATTCACAGAAAGCCTCTTGGTATTTATCCAGGATTATTCTGCCACCCTTCTTCTTCCCTAGGTTGGATATAAGGTTGAAATCCCCTCATATCACCCAATTTCCAACCTCAGTTTGGACCTTGATCCAGTTGAGGAAATCAATGAAATCCTGCTTCTCCGGGAAGCTGCTGGGACCATAAACATTCCCCAATGAACCCTTCACTCCCGAGTCCAGGAGATGAAAGTCTGCCATAAGAGAAAACTTGTTAGCTTTCCAGTCAGATAGTTCTACCACCCTTGGCTGCCAGAGAATTGCAATACCACCCTCTTGACCAGCAGCACCTAGGGCCATTAAATGACTGCCTTTCCAGATCTTGTCTCTGATTTTCTCCAAACCCTCAAGACTACACTTTGTTTCTTACAAAAACAGGATATCAGGGTTTCCTTGCTTAATTTTCCTATTTAGTGTCTTCCACTTCTTGGGGTTACTACACCCCCTTAATTTTCCTATTTAGTGTCTTCCACAAACCTTTTTAACTTCAGAGAAGGCCGCCCTAATCGTTGGATAATGGCATGACTCAATGAGTTTAACACCTACTACGGCAATGCGTTGCTTATTCATCTTTCATCCTCTCCATAGCTCCTCTTATGTATATTTCCTCTTACTACCTTTTTGCGGATTTGGGTTGATCCCCAAACTCTCATTAGCACCGGTTCTGATGATTGCTTCTTGAAGAAGCTCAATATGGCATCGAGACACAAAACCTTGTCCCTTGTTTCCATATTCTTCCTTAGTCGCATCCAGGTCTAGCTCGCCTAGTTCCATCTCGTCCCTCGCATCCTACTCAGTCACTTCCATCTGCTGCACTTCCTCTTCCTCTGAAGCCTTGGCCATTCCTTCCTATTGTTCTATTATGATTTTTTCCTTAGAGGTGTTTCCTTCCTTCATTTCCTTCCCCAACACCTCGAAGGGGTTTTTGGATTGATGCGACTTTGTCTCCTGCTCCTTCTTTGCTTTGGACGTCCCATCGCCCTTTCTTCTTCGTCGGTTCTTAATTTGTGTGAACCCATCCTTCTTTGCTTCCTCTTCTTGACGGTGCTCTTAGATTCCTACCACATCAATCAGTTTGGGGTAGTTTCTCCCCAGATGACCGTATTCGTGACAGTGCCTACACCAAAAGGGAATTTTCTCATAGCCAATGGGATGAATCCATTCCTCATCTTCCCAGTTTAAGCTGATCACTTCTGGGAGTTCCTTGGATAGATCTAGATAGACATATATCCGAGCAAAGGATGTATATCTCTGGACCCTGGTTTGTTCTGCTACTTTTATGAATTCCCCAAGGGTGCTCCCTATGTCCTTCAGGGTATCTAGATCCCAATATTCTCCTGGTAATGAGAACAGGTGAATCCAAACTGGAGCAACCATCATGTCTTTCATCTCTGGGTTAAACCATTCTTTCCATGGGAGAAGATATAAGCCATTCGAAAAGAAAAAATACGGGCCCCCCTCCAGGATTTGGTCTTGGTCTTCCTGGTTGAAAAAGATGACAGTGAAGAAACCCTTAGATCCAAGTTGTAGATCATAATGACCTTTAGGGTTCCACACATTGTTTATCCATTTAACCAGATCTTTCTCTTTGGGCCAAATCCCCACGAATTTCCCGATAAGGGCCTTCTCCTTCCATAGTTTGATCTTTCCTCTCACCTTCTCAGATCTAATTTGTATCGCCATAATAGATGGGTATTTCGGCAAACATCCCCCCTAGGCCATATTTCTTGCCTGACCCAACTCCTGCCTGCCTCTCACCTCCTTTTCCAGCTTCCCCCTCCTTCGATTCGGGACCCTGAGGGTCTGGGTCGGCCATGATCCACCTCAGGGGGCCTGCAGACCCACCTACTCAGCAGCCTGCACACAGACCGCCATGGACGAGCCACACGATGCTTGGCCTGATCATTTAACCCTAGAAACAACCCCCTACTTTCATTATGTTACTATCAGTCCACATAACAATTAAGATGATATGTATCTTTGCTTGTACTTTTATTATACATCAATAGATTAGACTTTTAACTTACAAAAAAAACATTACTTAAATTAATATTAATTTTCCCTAACATTAATGACAATGTTAATTTTAATGTTTAACATTAATATTAGTATTATTGTCATTAATGTCAATATTAATGATAGTATTAATATTTTGATTTTCTTTGCCCAAAATGAATCCAAAATAGTGGCTCTGTAATAATATTATTAATGAATACATTAACTTACAGATTCTCGATATTAATATTATTAATGATTACCGTCTGGATAATGTTGTCTTTAGGCATTAATATTATTAGCACTCTGATTATAATACTATTAATATTCTTATGATTAATTCTTTTAATATTCTTATGCTTAGTGTTATTAACATTCTCTTGATTAATTATACAATATTAACGATATTGTTATTAATATTTTTAGTGATAATATTAATAATGATGTCCAAGTATAGGCTAACATGAAAACACATTAATGTTATTATCAATGTTGTAAAATATTGATAATGGTGTTAGTATTAATAGTGTAATTAATACTACTGCGAATGTCAAGTTAACTTTAATATTGTTAATGTCAGTAAAACTAATATTGTTAATTTCATCAATGTTGTTAAATAATGTAATTAATGTAAATATTGTTAAAGTTGGTATTAAGTTTACTAATATTCTTATGAGTATTTTCTGCATTAATGTTGTTATTATTAATGTTTTCCAAGTAAATCAATAAATACACCTCAATATTATAAGTTTTCTCTATATACTTTGATGATGACGCAAATAATATCTTAAAATTGTTTCAAGAGTCCATAAACCATTTCTTTTCTAAAAATAATTATGCAAATTTGAAAGTAATTTATTAAAACGTCACACCAAGAAATTTAAAGAACATCTTCATGAGTCTTAACAAAATATATTTTCTCACCTCCTTATTTAGAGAGTAGCATTTAATAAGAGTTACACATAAATTTAAAGAACATCTTCATGAGTGTTAAAAAATTATATTTACTCACCTCCTTTTTTAGAGAGGGGCCTACTTATCTATAGATAATTTTATAACGACATATTGACCAAAAGCTTAATAACATAAGAATAAAGCTTAATCTAGTCTTGTTGTAAAATAAACATTTAAATAAATATACTTTAAAGAACATCTTCATGAGTCTTAAGTTTTAACAAAACATATTTACTCACCTCCTTATTTAAAGAGCAACCTCCTTATCTAGAGATCATTTTATAACAACCTAACATATTGACCAAATGCTTAATAGCATAAGAATAAAGTACAATCTATTCTTGTTGCAAAATAAGCATTTAAATAAGTATACTTCAGTGTTTTATGAATTGAGTAAAACAAAAGAACAAAGCAAGCACAAACCAACATAAAAAAATATGTTAAATACTAAAGAAACTGATCTTGTCTTATTTTTCATAACCCTCCCTTAATTCAAGTTTGAAATATTATTTTTTTATCTTTATCTTTTAATTCTAATTACGTATATGTATAACTAGCTAAAATACCATGTAGAAACAACTCTACATTTTTATAAATTTTTCATTACAGTGACACTTGAACAACCACATTTGAAAAGATAGACTCATAAAGCATTGTAAAACATATTTGAATAATCATGCAACTCATCGAAAAATAGATAGCATTGGCATTAAATCCACAATGCTTCTTAAACAATAAGCTTGGATCATCACCTGTGGGGGGGTCAGAGCAAGTGGTAAAGTTGAAATGTTGTAAATACTTGTAAATGGAAGGTCTCATATTCAAATCCCCTCAAACATACCCGTGCTCCATGGTTCGGGCCTCGTGCGCTTGCATTGGCCCCATACTAACGTATCTCTCCTGATGCCTTTGCTAACGCCTTGCCAATGTAATCTCCCATGCACTTTTGTAAAATCCTCCATCACCGCCACCTTAGGTCTTCACTTGCATAGCATCAACATTTCGGCTTGTCACCTCCTTCCTTATATAGTTCAACCCTAGTATTGTCTCCTACCACCCACCTACATTTGTGCTTCTTCAATTATTTTTGTACTATTTTGTATTT